>OX940977.1:3668326-3902201 GCA_954871275.1 Leptopterna dolabrata | reverse complement strand
TGGCCCATATATACTCGGCGCTCCGCGCCTCGCCAGGGGCAAGCCCCCTGGACCCCCAATCTCTTATCTTCTATACTTTGTATAGAACGAGGAATTTGCAACGCAATTCGAGTCCGAAATACCAAATTACAGCTTCATAGCGTGAATAGCATAGAAATTAGCTTCAGGGGCCACTCAGCTGATTCGGGGCCTGGGCAATGTCAAGTTAAAGTCCTAAGGAGGCTAAATACCAAATTACAGCTTCATAGCGTGAATAGCAGAGAAATTAGCTTCAGGAGCCACTCAGCTGATTCGGGGCATGGGCAATGTCAAGTTAAAGTCCTAAGGAGGCTAAATACCAAATTACAGCTTCATAGCGTGAATAGCATAGAAATTAGCTTCAGGGGCCACTCAGCTGATTCGGGGCCTGGGCAATGTCAAGTTAAAGTCCTAAGGAGGCTAAATACCAATTACAGCTTCATAGCGTGAATAGCATAGAGATTAGCTTCAGGGGCCACTCAGCTGATTCGGGCCTGGGCAATGTCAAGTTAAAGTCCTAAGGAGGCTAAATACCAAATTACAGCTTCATAGCGTGAATAGCATAGAGATTAGCTTCAGGGGCCACTCAGCTGATTCGGGGCCTGGGCAATGTCAAGTTAAAGTCCTAAGGAGGCTAAATACCAAATTACAGCTTCATAGCGTGAATAGCATAGAGATTAGCTTCAGGGGCCACTCAGCTGATTCGGGGCCTGGGCAATGTCAAGTTAAAGTCCTAAGGAGGCTAAATACCTCCTTAGGACTTTAATGTAATGAATGTAATGTAATGAATAGCATAGAAATTAGCTTCCCTAGCAACGGTATCGCGGACAAAAAAGTGTGACATGTGACAAAAAACTAGTTGGGGGTCGGGCTAAGAATTGCGTTGCAATTAATATATAATACTGCATGTATTATATTCAAATCCTATCGAATCCTCTCCTGTGCATGTGTTATCCTCTTATTATCTACAATTCGGAACCCGGGCCGACTCAAATGTGACGAATTATCAGTATCCGGGAAGTTTGCAACGCATACAGGGGGGGGGGGGATTCATTTAACTCGTTGAATCATTTTTTGTATTTGGGTTCATGGTGCACGTGGAACTTCACCAAATTATGCTCATCCAAGTTATGAATGGGACCTGAGCTGGAACAGCTCTACCTTGACGACCTCACACGGTTTCCCGTCCTTGCTAGCCCCAGAGCCCCAAATGAGTGGCAATTAACTGCCTTATCTAATCGTTCCAAGTTTACTATCGAACGGTTATCGCAGTGCTAACAAAAATTAAATCCGTATCACATTCTGCCCGGTCCCCTCCCATTCCAGGCGGATCTGCTGCATTCATGAATTTTTCTTCAGTTCATCCCACGGATAATATTATTGAGGCTTACCATTTATTATTGTTCCTAGTCACGTGGGTTCTCGCTGAGGTAACGGCGCAGCGCTGTTGCACATTCACTGGTTTCAAATGTCACTTTCTTTTTTCATCAACTTTCCTAAAATGCCAGCGTGGCATTATCATAGTTTGCAAATCGAAAACATAACACCACCTGGATTAGATAAATGCAATTTGTACAGCTGGATGACAATTGCATCACTGTACAATTATGATTAGATGGGAAACCTTGAATTTATTCGAAAATCTTTGAGTTGAGAGGGAAAACCTTGTTTGCAAATGAGAAACCTCAAATCTGTTTTGATAAACATTGGTTTTGATCTAGAAAGACTTGAATTTATTCGGAAAACCTTTGTGTTGAGAGGGAAAACCTTGTTTACAAATGAGAAACTTCGAATTTGTTTTGATAAACCTTGGTTTTGATCTAGAAAACCTTGAATTTATTCGGAAAACCTTGTGTTGAGAGGGAAAACCTTGTTTAAACATGAGAAACTTCGAATTTTTTGATAAACCTTGATTATGATCTAGAAAACCTTGAATTTATTCGGAAAACCTTTGTGTTGAGAGGGAAAACCTTGTTTAAAAATGAGAAACTTCGAATTTGTTTTGATAAACCTTGATTTTGATCTAGAAAACCTTAATTTATTTGGAAAATCTTTGAGTTGAGAGGGAAAAACCTTGTTTAAAAATGAGAAACTTCGAATCTGTTTGATAAACCTTGATTTTGATCTAGAAAACCTTGTATTTAATTTGGAAAAGCTGTATGACTACATTGCTTACATATCAAAATAATTAACACCTTCTGCACTTATATGTACTTAACACCTTCTTTGCTGCACGATCTATTTAGTCCTACCTATGACTGAATGCCTTTGTAAACGAATATAAACTATTCGTTTTATCTTCGTTTTTCTTCGGAATCTTAAACAATTATCTTGGTTTTTCACTTGCTGATTACCACTTTTTTGAACATCCTGGTGACTTCAGTAGAGACAACAAAGATGTTCAAGTTTCTGGGCGCAAAATGAATCTATTTTCGGTACCATAGGTTCCCGAAACATCTGCCCTAGTATGATTACGATGGCTTATTCTGAAGAACTTTGGTTTATTATTTTCAATAATAATTTCATTAATTTCTTGGTTTACGTTTCGAGGACGTAGAATGCGAATATCGAAAGCCTTCCGCCGTCCGCGGCTTTTCCCTTAGTTCCCATGCACCAAAAATTCACGAAGTTTGGTATTTGGGTGCCGTTTGGGCTCTAGTTTGTCCTCGAAGCTCGGCGTTACTGTCACTCCACTCAAAGGGGTGAAAAATAGGGTTGAAATATCCAATGTAACCCTGTCTCGAAAAATTTCATTTTGAGGTGTGGGCTTCCTCGCATTTTTAGATAGTTTGGTTTATTTCTGAATTTTTGAGACCATCTGGAGCATTCTACGATGTCGCGATAAAATTTGCCCTAAGGAGCAGCGTGTATGCATGCAGGCATCAAGCTTGGTTGACAGTGCACATCACTTGCCTCTCGGCCAGGTGGCCGCCGTAGCGGAGTGGTCTAGGCGTCGGGCTCTTACAGTTAAAATCAGAGGTTCGAATCCCCGTTCCGGGGCCGAATATTTTTAATTTCACATCAACGATTTCCCTACAGAACTACATTTGTGTTTCTTTTTGCCATTTTAGCTACTGCTTGAACATTCAACGCATAATATTAATTTGCAGTGGCGAATAGGTAGTAAACTACGGAGGGGCTCCTGATCTATATAGAAGGGTTATCTATACAGAGAGCTGTGATCGGTAACAGAAGGGTGTTCTATACAAAATAGTAAACCGTTGTGTAGGGATTTGCAGCGTTTTTCTAATTTGTCCTTACAGTTCAACCTCGTTATGCTCCAATTTCCACCAATCTCTCAAATAATTCTCCACTACGAATACCTTCTTCGTGGACACGATAACTGTCGTTAACTTCGTTCGGATGAGTTGTCTTCTTCTTTCCCTCGTGCAAAGGATGCCTCGTTTTTTGTTGTGCCTCCAGGGACAGAGGCTTCGCTAATTGCACGTTCCCGTTTTAGTCCTCTACCAATTGTTGCTCGGCCAAACGGTAAAATTGTATTATTGCGAACTCACCTACATCTCTTCCGTACGTACCTACGATAATCACCAAGTTCTGAGTCTTGAGATACGACTTGACGCGTCATCGTCACGTTTCTTCATATTTCTACTGTGAGATGAATGTCGGCCAATTTATTTATTTATAGAACGGCATCGATGCCAATATATAAGTTATAAATAATACAAAATAATACAGGCGCCTTGCCAGGCTTTGGAAGTGAGGAAATTAAATATGATTGTGGTGGTTATTTGATGATGACGGAATTTGTAGAACGTTGGAGAGAATGTTGGAGACTGTTGGTTAACTGAGGTAGTCAGGTGGCCCGGAGTTAGCCGCTGAATTAGGCAGCAGGCCGATGTGCGAAGTTGCGCAGTGTGATACTAAGACTACGGAGGGAATCCCCGAAAAAGACGAAGTCGGTCCGATCGAGGAGGACATTGGCCTCTCGCAGGAGTCGGAGCGTCGGCCTGTGAAAAAGGTAAGTTCCTATCGGCAAATGGAACGTAGAAGAGTTGGTGTGCTCTCGTGGGGTACCGAGGAACCACCAGCCAGACGCAGGAGATGAGATCGGTACGTAGAATTTCACCCTTGACAAGCCGGTGGTAGAAGGTCACGTCCATCCTTCTTCTTCGATCCTCAAATCGCTCGGTGCCATGTTCGGCCATTAATGCGGAGAGAATGACCCGATCACGTGGGATTCGCTTCTTGAACGTCAGGAAGCGAAGGAATCTCCGCTGTACCCCTTCGAGCTGATCGATGTACGCAGTGTAGTGTGGTGACCGGAGGACGCAGCAATAGTCCGAAATCGGCAAGATTAGCGCCCTGTAGAGATGAACCAAAGCTGCGGGATCTGCGTGCGAAGTCACGGGCGCAACGTTTCAAAAATCCAAGGGCCCTAGGCTAAATGTCCCCAATTTTATTAAGAAATTTTTTCAAGAGATGGCAGCACTATCGGGGGCAAATTTGGAATAGGTTTTGTGCCCGGACGGCTGAACCGATTTTCGTTCTGGATTTTTTTTTGGAAACCATAAGTAAGTAGAATTGATGTGACACTCGTTTTTTCGATTTCTGTTTTTCATATTTTCCGCTATGATACTCTACCTATAAAAAAAAAGTTATTCACGAATTTGAAGGTCCAGGCGCGCTAGGGATATTTATTTGGAGTTCAAATCAGTTTGAAAATTGGAAATCGGATGAATAGCAAGCACATAGTATTGTTATTACGATTTGGAAGGGGGGGGGGGGGGATTGTGAATGGAGGTGCCAGCACCTGCAATGAGAAGGGGGCAGCCGACGACCTTGGATGGACCAAGGTCATTCCTCTCTGTCCTGCTTCTCATGAAATTATTTTGACTGATGATATACCTCAACATTCTGCTTAGTGGGCACCAAGATAATTATTTATTAGAGATACTGAGGGATATTATTAGGATTAGGGGTGGGACATACCTACTAACTCATCTAAATCAGAAATTTGATTTAAAAAAAGTTTAGGTAGGTATGTTTACCTACATTTATATTAGGTTTACCAGCTATTACCGATTGATTTTCCGATCGACTTTCGAACGTGCCGTCAATGCCGCTGACTTGAGCCAAATTTTACCATTCAAACTAGAAACTCGGATTAGAAAGTGGCGACATCAAAACTGAGCAGCACGTAATCCGATAACTCGTCCTTCGATGAAATACGCCAGTTGCTAGGCGAGGGGATGGTGCGACAAAACTGTACAGCGACAATAAGCGTAGGTACATGACAAAAGAGTGGCGAATGACAAAGGTAAGTTTTTGAAAAAATTTTACAAGCCCGGCCCAATGCTCCCCGTAATTACACGAAAGGGGGAGGAGGGAGCATCGGTATACTACAACTAGCTTGTCACCGAATTCTTTTTTACGCCGAATGCAGTGCTTTCCTTTTTTGTTTACTTCTTTTCCTTTTGACTAATCGAACTTATGTTTTCCATTTGGGTGTTTACTGCCTATATAGAAATAAGCAGTGGAATATTGAAAAATACAGCCTGAACACAAAAAGTGGCGGGGTCTGTGACCCTTCTGGATAGACCAGGAGGTGTGCGTACCCCTTCTAAGGCAGGGGTGTCGGGCCTCCATTCATAAGTGGCATTTCCCCCACCTAAATCGTAATAACAATACTATTCGTTTGATACTCATCCGATTTTCAAATTTCAAACGGATTTGAACGCCAAATAAATATCCTTAGCGCGCCTGGACCTTAACATTTGAAAATAGGTTTGTTAAATAGGGTTTTTGTTTTGTTATTGTGGAAAATTTGAAATGAAAATAGAAAAAAAGAGTGTCATATCAATTCTACGTACTCGTCGTTTACAAATCAATTTTCAGAAGGAAAATCGGACGGGAGGTTTAGTCACAGCATTCTAATTAGTTTTAGCTCATTTTGAAGCACAACGTGGTGGCAGCTTTTGGAACTAAACCGGGGATATTTATCCGCTGCTTTCCGCAAACCGCCCCAAAGTGATCAGAAAACGACAAGATGGCATCGATAAATACCCTAAGGTCGATAAATACCAATTCGGTATGTATGTTATAGATATGCTGTAGTCTTTCGAAGGTCATCACCGAACATTTGGCTGGGTTGAGGGCGAGGCTGCTCTCGGCACACCAGTCAAAGAAAAGATCTTCAGATCATCTGCAAAAATCAAGAACTCCACCCCTTGCAGTACTGACTTGACATTGTTGATCATCAACAAGAAAACGCTGCAAAGTCCTTGTCACATATGGGTTTATTATTCTATTGGACATACCTACAGAAACGCTGGCTGTTCATTTATTGTTTCTTTCATATAAAATAATTGAAATAGCTATTTCTGGTGGTTTCCACCAATTTTGGCCCCCAAAACACGAATTAGGTACGCTTTTTTTTTCTTTTTTTTTTCCAAATTATCTTTGGAAAAAAGTACCATTTGGTACCATTTAATCGTCTTGATCCACGTGCTGAAACTTTTTCTAGTGTTATTCTACAAATTGATGGTGATTTCAGACGATTTCGCAGGTTTTTGACTAAAAAAAAACAATTTTGGGAGCTGAACATTTGTTAGAACTAAATTTTCCACTATTTGGTCAAAATCGACTTCATATTTGGTCTTCTCGTCCAAAAACAAAAACATGAAAAACGATACCTCAAAAGCTCATTTTGCTAACGTTGTACCTACTAAAACACAAAAAGTACCTATTTTTATACACATTAATTTTCACTCATAACACCCCTGGGTATAATCCGATCGGGCTGAAAAGTTTCGGGACACAACTAGGGCCCAAATGGAGCATGTGTGCGAAAGAACGAATTTTTTAGACCGAAAATGAAGTGTGTACACATGATACAGCGGACGGCGGACGGACTTTGCATTTTTGGAATCTACGCACCTTGAAACGGAAAAGAAAAAATTTTGAGGGGGTGTTATAACAATTTTTTGCTGAGCGAATACATAGGTGTATTATTCAGAGAATAATAAGCCAAAAGCAGAGGACCAGTGTTCGAACCCTGGGGCACCTCCGAGCACATGAAAGAAAGCCTCGAGAGCACAGACTAATTTTCCCAAATGCCGTTCGATCTAATGATCCGATCTTCAATCTGAAAACGGATTTATATTTTTCAATTTTTTTTCTATAAAAGTGCTAGTCGCTTTTGTTAAAAAAGGTTGAAATTAAGTAAAATAATGTCGAAAACTTCATGGAAAATTTTTTTTTAATTCAAAATCGAATGTCGCCACTTGAGGTTACTTATAACGATTATAGAACATTTTACAGATTGAAAATCGGTTGACCCTTTCAAGAGATAAATTTAATATTCGATTGGCTCATAGACTGATTTCGAAGCACAACGTGGTGGCGTTTCTTGGAACTAAACCCGTGATATTTACCCTCAAGCCTTACCTGCTGCCGCCGACGAATGAGATAGCTCCGCATCCATAACTAGAATGGTTGCAAGGTTTTGAATGTGCTGTTGATGTTTGTTGTATGAATGCACGTTTTTCGTTATTGGGGCCTGTTAATTCTTCAGATCTCATTGAGACTGTCTTCTTTCCAAATTTCATGAAAAGTATAAGGAGTGCGAACTTGTACGACTGCACCGATATGGAAAAAACTATTGATGAGCGGGTAACCGCTGTTCTAAACAAAGCTAGGTATGTCTTTGTTTCAAGTTACTACGTATTCAGCCGAGCACAGTATGTGGGACTTCATTCGCATTTCTCGTTGGAGGATCATCATTGTAACTGACTGTAATAATTGAAAATAGAGTGTGGTATGAATCGATGTTTTTGTTAAAAAATACCGACTGAACGAGAATGTAAGTGAGTCAGCCAGTTACGTCTCCCTGAGGAATTCAGCTGCGTCTCTCCGGACATTTATAGCTTACTCGAATACCTATCGGACGCACGTATATCTCTTCTGAGATAGAAGGAACGCAGAGGTGATATTTAAATAAAATCATTTGCTTGGAGTATGTAGGAACTGTGGATGGGATAACATGAGTACCTAGCACTGTTGAAATCAGAGAGAGAAATCAATTTTATGGTACTATTAAAGCCATTCACTTTGTATATCAACTGTGCAAATTTGGTACCTAGGTAGTTTTTAATGTTGTGAGCATGGTTTTTGGGTTAGCGAGTTCTTGCCAATTTTGATACTGTTTGGACTATGTTCGGGGTCGGATGCATCTCCAGAAAGAGAGAAATAAACAAAAACGTAGGATCTGCAGTACAGCCAGTAACCTCACTGGGATACCTCATACGAAACCACCGTACTGGACCATGCAACGTGGACTGCACAGCTTGCAAATGAAAAACGCTGCAAATTATTACACAAAGGTTTATTATCTAACTGTATGGATGCTCCTTATGCGTAGATCACTGTTTTCTGTGGTCAGTACCCTCGAGTTCCTCCCAGGAAAGCCCTAAATCGAGAACTGGAGCCGGCCCCGGAATTAAAGGTTCCTACAAATGCGCGGGATTCAATAATTCAATCATTAATTATTTTGTAGTTATTCATGAAGCGTAAGGCAAATAATAAACCGTTGTGTAATAATTTACCATTGTTTAATAATTTAACCATCAGTAATACTTCAACGTTTGTTCAAGTTTCACTACCTATCAACAAACTCCAAAAGAGCCACAATTTTTCAAATGAAATAATACCACAGAACAACCAACTCAACTTCACACTCAGTGAATATTATCAGGTGCTCCCTGGCAATGATTATCTCGGGCCTATTCCCGATTGTTGCCGCGATGATATTTGGGCTGAATGTGTACAATTGCATTCACCCTTCTGTTGAAAAAGCCTGTCGGTGCAAACTTCTGGGCCAGACTGTGAACGAACGGCTGGACGTACAATGCTCCGGGTGGTCTTAAAACCTTCCTAGTTGGATAGCTATTTAAAACCGCAAAAAAATTCGAGATAACGGCGTCCTGGAGACTTCAACCCCTATTTTTCACCCCTTAGGGATGACTGACATTAACGCCGAGCGTCGAGGACCAACTAGACCCCGAACGGAACCTATAACCCGAATTTCATCAATTTTGTTTCATGGTAACTAAGAAAAGTGGCCCAGTACGGCGTACGGCGTCGGCGGACAGACAAATGTTTTTATTGCTTATTTGGATTCTACATAGGTACCTTGAAACGTAAACCATCTAATTTTGAGGGGGGGGGGGGGGGGGGTAGATTTTTTTTTTTTTCATGCTCGATTCCAAAGGTTCATTATTTAAAATAATAGTAAACCAAAAAAGTGTACGGGGATCAGATCCTATACCTACCTCAGTATAAATAAGAGGGCTGCGTTGTGATGCTGCCCTGTGCGACGTACGAGCCGTTCGGCTCGTACCTGGTCACGATCACTAAACTCATAGGACTCCCATGTACTCCACAGTTGTTCAGTTCAGGATTCAGGATTTATCCATCTATAGCATTTTCAAGTCAAATTTACTTTTCCAAACCAAATTCAACCTTAACCGAACCAAATTCTACTTTTTCCAAGATAAATTCTACTTTTTCCGAGTCAAATTCTACGTTTTCCAAGTCACCTTCAACTTTTACCATTTCAAATTCAACCTTTTCCGACTTTAGCAAACAAATAAATTTTAATATATGAATTTGTGGGAACCCATTACAAACTTTCGTTGCATTATTCAAGGCTTAAATTGAACAACACTATAGTGGTTCAGTGCAGGTACTTGGTGCAAGTGTATTTTTAACCTGACCCTTCAGGTTTTTGCGATGGGACCCCCCGCCGAAAAACGACAGGAAAAAGTGAGACCAAATAGTGAGACCAAATAGTGAGATAAAAGTAGCGCGAAATTTTCTTATGATTTTCACGTACAACCGAGTAGTTGCTAGGGAAATGAAACTTCTTTCATTTTCATCGGACAAAAATCGATTTCCATTCGTTGAAAAGCTCTTGATTTTTCACGCATTTATTTCGTACTTGTTCTTGGTATTTATTTCCTAGTTTCATAATATACATAACTATATAAATGGATGTTATAAATCGATAGTAAACAATGACGCTTGTTTGGTTGTCACTTGGTTGTTTCGATGTGTATAAGCGTGGCTAAAGCTTATATAATACAGCGAGGGGGACAAAAACCTGAAGGGTCAGGTACACCACATTTTAGCCGTCAGGCTTTAAGCGGAAGTCATCCGGGGGTGCAGGGGGCGAAGCCCCCGCCGAGGCGCGCGGCGCCGAGTTTTAATTTTCCTTTTGTGAACCTTCATGTGAAGTAAGGAACGTGACATTGGTGTTTGGTGTTTGCAAATTCTTCGTGCTTCGTGTTGCTCAAAGAAAATTACTTCGTTAATGCCTATTTCGTTGCCCATCAAACCATCTGATTAATCAAACGCACAACATCTGATGTAGACTCATCTGAGTGTAAACTCACTCGCTTTTGGTTTATTATTCTGTGAACAATACACCTATGTAATCGCTCAGCAAAAAATTTGTATAACACCCCTTCAAAATTTGTTCTTTTATGTTTCAAGGTGCATAGATTCCCAAAAGCGCTGCAAAGTCCTTGTCACATGGGTTTATTATTCCATTGGACATACCTACAGAAATGTTGGCTGTTCATTGATTGTTTATTTCATGTGAAATAGCTATTTCTGATGGTTTCCACCATTTTTGGCCCCTAAAACACAAATTCGGTACGCTCCTTCTTTTTCTTTTTTTCTCCTCAATTTATCTTTGATCATTGCTAGTGCCATTTAATCGTCTTGATCCACGTGTTGATACTACTTCCAGTGTTATTATACAAATTGATGATGATTTCAGACTATTTCCCAGGTTTTTGACTCATCAAAAATCAATTTTGGGAGCTGAACATTTGGTAGAACTTCTATTTTCCACTCTTTTGCCAAAATCGACTTCATAATCGGTCTTGTCGTCCCCAAAAACATGGAAAACGATACCTCAAAAGCTCATGTTATTTACATGTTACTAAAACACATAAAGTACCTATTTTTACACACATTTTCACTCATAACACCCCTGGGTATATTCCGATCGAGCTGAAAAGTTTCGGGACACAACTAGGGCCCAAATCGAGCATGTGTGCGAAAGAACGACTTTATTAGACCAAAAATGCCGCCGGTACACGTGATACGGCGGACGGCGGAAGGCGGACGGCGTAGGGCATTCGGTGGACGACGGACTTTGCATTTTTGGAATCTACGCACCTTGAACCGTAAAAGAACAAATTTTGAGGGGGTGTTATAACAATTTTTTGCTGAGCGATTACATAGGTGTATTATACACAGAATAACAAACCAAAATCCAATGTCCGTCCGCCGTATCACGTCTACCGGCTTCATTTTTGATCTAAAAAACGCTGCAAAGTCCTTGTCACATGGGTTTATTATTCCATTGGACATACCTACCTACAGAGATGTTGGCTGTTTATTTATTGTTTCTTTCATATAAAATAATTGAAATAGCTATCTCTGGTGGTTTCCACCAATTTTGGCCCCCAAAACTCGAATAAACTACGCTCCTTTTTTTTTTTAAATAAATTATCTCTGATCATTGATAGTACCATTTAATCGTCTTGATCCACCTGTTGACACTTTTTCCAGTGTTATTATACAAATTGATGGTGATTTCAAACGATTTCCCAGGTTTTTGACTCATAAAAAATCAATTTCGGGAGCTGAACATCTGGTAGAACCTCAATTTTCTATTCTTTGGTCAAAATCGACTTCATATTCGGTCTTCTCGTCCCCAAAAACATGAAAAACGATACCTTAAAAGCTCATGTTACCAACATATTGCTAAAACGCAAAAAGTACCTATTTTTATACACATTTTCACTCATAACACCCCTGGATATATTCCGATCGGGCTGAAAAGTTTCGGGACACAACTAGGGCCCAAATGGAGCATGTGTGCGAAAGAACGAATTTTTTAGACCGAAAATGAAGCCTGTACACGTGATACGGCGGACGGCGTACGGCGGACGGACATTGCATTTTTGGAATCTACGCACCTTGAAACGGAAAAGAAAAAATTTTGAGGGGGTGTTATAAAAATTTTTTGCTGAGCGATTACATAGGTGTATTATTCACAGAATAATAAACCAAAAGCTTCTTTCGCACACATGCTCCATTTGGGTCCTAGTTGTGTCCGAAACTTTTCAGCCCGATCGGAGTATACCCTGGGATGTTATGAGTCAAAATGTGTGTAAAAATTGGTAGTTTTTGTGTTTTAGTAACATGTTAGTAACATGATCTTTTGAGGTATCGTTTTCCATGTTTTTTGGGACGACAAGACCGATTACGAAGTCGATTTTGACCAAAGATTGGAAAATAGAGGTTTTACCAAATGTTCATCTCCCAAAATTGATTTTTTATGAGTCAAAAACCTGGGAAATCGTCTGAAATCACCATCAATTTGTATAATAACACTGGAAGTAGTATCAAAACGTGGATCAAGACGATTAAATGGCACTACCAACGATCGAAGATAAATTGAAAAAAAAAAATGACCGTACCTAATTTGCGTTTTAGGGGCCAAATATGGTGGAAACCATAAATTATTTCACATGAAATAAACAATAAATGAACAGCCAGCATATCTGTAGGTATGTCCGGTAGAACAATAAACCCATGTGACAAGGACTTTGCAGTGTTTTCGTATGACATCATATAGCGAGTTTAAACTCCCTCGAAATTTCGTATGACGTTAGATGTGTTGCGTTCGATTTATCACAAGGTTTGATGGGCAACGAAATAGGAATTAAAGAATTAAATTCTCTTTGTACAAGAGGGAGAATTAGCAAACGCCAAAGTCATGTTCCTCACTTCAGTTGAAGGTTGTCAAAAGGAAAATGTTAAATTGTAGTGAAAAAAATAAAAACACATACCTACCTAGTACCTGCACTGAACCACTAGTGTTGTTCAATTTAAGCCTTAAATAATGCAACAAAAAGTTAGCAATTGGTTTCGCAAATTCAGTTTATTAAAATTTATATTTTCTGCTCAAGTGGGGGAAGAATTTGAAATGGAAAAACTTGAATTTGAGATGGAGAAAGTTGAATTTGACTTGAAAAAAGTTAAATTTGATTAGGAAAAAGTTGAATTTGACTTGGAAATGCTATACATGCGTCTTCCAGAGGAATCCAATATTGCATCTGTCCTGACACTTGTGACTTATCAGAATACTATAATTTTACCCTCATCCCTCCTCTTAGGTATTGCAATTCGCTCTCACTGCGCAAATCTTGAAAACTTGATTTTTTTTTTTGCGCGGTATCCCAGCGTGAAGGTGTTGCCGATAAACTCGCGCACAACTCGTCCACGTGTCTAAGCCTCTCGCTCGGTGGTTTTGGAGGTCAGCTTGCTGGGGGCCTCGTGTGACGTCACCGAAGCGAATCCGAGATCGGTCCGAGCGAAGACCTTGCAGTTTCTTTTTATCTCAACTCCCAGGGATCTCGCAGAAGACGCGAGTTTTCCTATTCGGTGCAGGTAACGAAAGTCCCCCTGCAGACACCGACGTCGAAAAATATTTTGGCTTATGATTAAAAACCCTGCAAAGTCCTTGTCACACGGGTTTATTATTCCATTGGACATACCTACAGAAATGTTGGCTGTTCATTTATTGTTTCTTTCATGTGCAATCAATGAAATGGCTATTTCTGATGGTTTCCACCAATTTGGGCTCCCTAGACACGAATTAGGTACGCTCCTATTCTGTGGAACGGTTAGCCTAATCCATAGTTTCTTTGAAGGAATGATGAGATAGGTACCTAGGTATGATGGAATTTTTACGAAAAAAGAGCACAGGTACCACTAAAATGTACTGGTGCTTTCTATGGTTTGAGTACCCAGATGCTGTAAATTTTCTTGTTCTGTTGCGGTGTACGTTGTGACGGTATATGAAATCCTGTCCAATTTTGTACTGGATCCGAGCTCTTTCCCGATCTTTTTGACACGCGGCTAATTGAGCAATCGTTTCGCGAAAACGAATCGGCAACACCTGGAAGCGTTGCGTAATGCATGATAATAAACCCAGTGACTCTCCAGGGGCAGTCGCCCCACTACCTCCCTATCTTTCTAGAGAGGGGGAAACTACACGTCTTCCTAGAAAATATATATCTATCGCTCAATTCCTATACAAACTTCATAAATCTCTTAATTTTGACAAACTTAAATCTATTATACTTAAACCTTAATTTAGTATACTTAGGGCCGTATTCATAGTCCTGACTTGAGTAAAAATAATACTTTACTTCTGAAAGTAAAATAATTTCTTAAGGAAATGCTTCATCTGATTTCGCTTTCATAGACATTACTCCCCGAAGTAAAGAAAAATCTTTACTTAAGTCAAATTTTGTCTTTTACTTTATAAAATTAAGAAAAATCTTTATTTAAGTCAAAATGTTTCCCAACTCTCCGGTTTGAGCTTAAGTTGGCAGTTCTGGCCGGGTGTGTGTTTTTGTTTAGTTATATGTTTTCGGCTATTAGCCATGCCATTCTGTTGGTTTTCCGTTGTTTTGTCCGGTCAGGACAAGTAAACTGTGGAGCAAGCAACTTTTTTATTTTGAAATATTTCTATTATACACTTGGTGCTCGCGTTTAGTTGTGTTGACGTACGTTTACTTCTCCCTTTCCCTTCTGTATTACTCCGTGTTCCCATTTTTTGTTTTTACTCCCTCTTCTACTTGTTTACTTATTCTTTTAAATATAAATAACGTTTTTACTGTAGTTCCTTCAAAAAAGGAAATAATTGGGTTTTATCCTACTTTCGTTCAGGTAGAATCTTATTAGTAGGCAAAGTCATAAAGTTAGTCAATAATGAACAAATTGGAAACGTTTGGAACAATTTTTAATGAACTATCAAAATCGATGGCAAACTCCCGGCTCACGTTAGGATTACTTCGAAGAGTGAATATTTACAAAATGCAAAGGAAATTGATGAACAAAGTCCTTGTCACATGGGTTTATTATTCTATTGGACTTACCTACAGAAATTTTGGCTGTTCATTTATTGTTTCATTTATGTGAAATAATTGAAATAGCTATTTCTGACTGTTTCCACCAATTTTGGCCCCCAAAACACAAATTAGGTACGCTCCTTTTTTTCAAATTATCTTTGATCATTGGCAGTGCCATTTAAATTGTCTTGATTCACCTGTTGACACTTTTTCTCGTGTTATTATACAAACTGATGGTGATTTCAGACAGTTTCCCAGGTTTTTGACTCATAAAAAATCAATTTTGGGAGCAGAACCTTTGGTAGAGGCTCACTCTTCCACTCTGGTCAACATCGACTTCATGTTCGTCTTCTCATCCCACAAAAACATAGAAACCGATACTGAAAAGCTCATTTTACTAAAACACAAAAAATACCTATTTTCATACACATTTTCGCTCATAACACCCTTGGGTATATTCCGATCGGGTTGCAAAGTTTCGGGACACAACTAGGACCCAAATGGAGCCTGTGTGCAAAAGAACGAACTTTTTTGACCGAAAATGAAGCCGGTATGCATCACCCTCATGCTCTCCGTTACATCGAACTCGTCATCCCACTCATCGAAGTCAAACAAAATTTCGTAATCCATCGTATCAAAACAAACAAAAAACCCGAATAATTAGGAAAAGAAACAAGAATGCCGAGAACGATGACACTGAAAATATGACATAAATGAAAAGAGAACAGTTCAAACGATCAATAAGGAAATGCTTAAGGTACCTTTCGACATACCTCAGTTTTTTCCACTTATTTAGGCCAAAAAGTAAAGATTTTTCTTTACTTATTGTCTGTGAAATAGGAATAAAGGAAACGCTATAGGACGACTTGAGCATTTGCTTTATCACTGACTATGAATAGCCCAAGTGGACGTTGCTTCCTTATTTGTTCACTTAAGCATTTACCTTTAATAAAGTGAGGACTATGAATACCGCCCTTAATGTCGAATGAAGGTCATGATGAAGTACATTTCTTTTATTCAGAATTCAAATCTAGGGGTGATGGATTTTGCATTTGTTTGATTTATCAGGTGTTGAATGTTAATTTTTTGAATACGGCTACATACAAAACCTTTCAAGTCTCTTAATTTTTAACAAACTTAATTCTAGTATATTCAAATTCAAATCCAGTATACTTAATGCCTGATGAGGGTCATTATGAAAGTACATTTCTGTTATTCAAAATTTAAATTTACGTATGATGGATTTTGCGTTTGTTTGATTCATCAAGTGTTGAATGTTAATTTTTTGAATATGGCTCCATGCAAACTTTTTAATTCTCTTAATTTTTAACAAACTTAATTCTAGTATATTCAAATTCAAATCCAGTATAATGTCTAATGAGGGTCATTATGAAAGTACATTTCTGTTATTCAAAATTTAAATGTACGTATGATGGATTTTGCACTGGTTTGATTCACAAAATGTTGGAATGTTAGTTTTTTGACGTAGATATGTCTTACCGCTGGGGTCAGCCAAATTTTGCGTGACGCATTTTTAAGAGCAAAAAACGTAACGCCATTTTACTAGGATTTTCACATACAACCAACCCGTTCCATGAGTGTAGTAACTTCGTTAGTTTTCATCGCAAGAAAATCGTTCTCCATTCGCTGGAATTCTGTTGATTTATCTAGTATTTATCTAGTAGTTATATATTAATTTATTTAAAGTTCATTTTAATACAGCTACAGGAGTAGTTCTTTTAATTGCTGATGGTAGATTTCCAAAACCGAGGGTGTTAACCAAGGCAACTGCCTATTGTAAAAGTCTTTGGTTTGGCAGGCTATTAATAAAATAGTTTGTATGTTCATCCTGGAGGTTCATCACTTCTTTTCTTGAGCAAGCCGAGGCACATATTAAGCCAATCTGTAAACATACGCCATTCTTGGAAAAAGCACTTCAAAATCCTCTTAAAGGTTTACAATTCGGGTGCGCCTGTGTGATTTCGTGGTTATACATAAAACAGTATTCACAGCCAAATTTAGGTTACGAAAACTACTGGGTACATACCATAGATCAATATGCTATTTAAACATAAGCATAGAAAACCATACGTATGTTTTCCCGGCCAAGCCAGCTTCTCAAAAGACGATGGAATGTTTTCCTAATCCTTTCCAGTAGACATTGTATGTGTTCCTTACACTTCATGTACTGATAAAGCAATAGCCCTAAATACGTACCTGATAGAGGTTACTTTTTCCAGTCTGTGACAAGTAAGCTTAGCATGTTTAGAACCGCAATTTCCCTGGTGTGTTTCTGGTTATCCAACTAGATTGATTGAAAATGATAATAATATTGTAATAACTCAAGTCCGATTTTTCATTTTTGACATGTCCTTTTTTTGTCCACGTCCAGATAACAACTAACTTTTCTGAAACCTAATTGTAAACAACAATGTAAGTAACAATGATGCAGTGTACTGACCATCTTACGATGTATTTTGTTTTGGAGATGTTACTGTTAAACTTTCCATGGCAAACCTTTCTTTTTCTTACCTTGTCCATGAGTAATTCAGTACTTGAATGAGCTTGCTGCCACGTCTTCTCCACTATTATGGCCACTTCATCAGCGAGTGCAACAAATCCGCCTCCAATGTTTAATGAAAATAGGTCGTTAATTTGTATGAGAAATAAGATTGGACCAAGAACTGACCCATGCGGGACCTCATAATTTATTGGTTCCATGGAACTTAGCCGTGCTGCATCTTGAAGTCTGACAAATTGTTGCCTTTCTGGAGTTGATCCGTCTAATGGCCACCTCATCGAATCTCATCTTTGTGCGTTTGAGAATTAACGTGGAGGTTTCAATTGAATCAAAAGCCTTAGTTAAATCAATAAATATTCCTATAATGTTGTTTTTGTTATGTAAACCGTTTGAAATTTGTGTCCGTACCTCCTCTTGGGCGTCTCGGGTGCTCATATTTTGTCTGAATCCGTATTACGAGGAAGACAGAGGATTGTTTGTTTCAAGGTAGTCTAGTAACTGTAATTTAACTATTTTTTCAAGAATTTGTGCAGTTTGAGAGCAGTGAGATTGGCCGGTAGTCAACAGCAGACGTTCTATTCCCCTTTTTTTATACAGTGGCCCCACTGCCGCAATTTTGAGGGTATCTGGAAATTTCCCCTGCATTCTACTAAGATTAACTGGCTGGCAAAGTCAAGGAAAGTGATACGTGTTTGAGTAAATCTGAGGATATGCCATCCCAACCTTGTCCTGTTCCACCCTTAATGGATAATATTGATTTATATACATCTTCTTCAGTAGTTGTGCGAAGTCTCGTTTTTGTCTTAACAGCACAGGGTCCTTAAATAAGGGTTGCAATTAGCAAATTATGAATTTTTTTGTTTGCCCGCCGATGTAAAGTGTTCATTCAGCTTATTCGCTATTTTTTTCCGGATCATTGATATCACCACCATCATAAATTAGTTTTTTGATTGATATTGCGTCATTCCCAGTTTTTCCTAGCGCTCTCTTTACTGTTTTCCACAATTTAGCTGGAGTGTCAGATTTATTTATTTGACCGGCAAAATAGTCATCCTTAGTTTTCGCAAGAAGATCTCTAAGCTCGTTTCGACAGCTCACATAATTTTTACGTAGAAGTGTGTTCGCTTTACCTTTTTTGCTAATTTATCGCGATTATTTGTGTAGAATCCACAAGAGCTGCGGTGATCCATGGTTTTAGTTTTTATTCTTATGATTCTTTGGCTTAAAACATACTGTACAAAGCTCAATACAGTTTTGTAAAATACTAATTTTGTAAAATACTAATGGAAAAATCAAAGACTAGGTTAACATCACCTTGTCGGATTACTGGACTCCAGTCTACTAGTTTCACTAGTTCATAATCCGCCTGAATAGTTTTCTCCATACTAATCCGCCAACAGAGCACTGAATTGAATGCAACTGCACACTTTTCCTGCAAAACAATAAAATCTTAGTGATTTGAAATAGGATACGTATAAATGTGGTTGTTTTCCACCTATTCCTGTTCCACTTGGAAGTACATACCTACTTATGCCTGTATTAAATTTACCTAATTTTGGATCACCATTAGCTGTAGAACTATGTAACCATTACACCAGTCCACCATTACTTATAGAACTTTGTACAGTCAGGTTACCGTTAATTTGTTTCGTTTGTACTTAAAATGAATAAAAATTATGGTCACTAATTGTTTTGTCTTCTTTGTTACAGGTGAGTTCTGCAGTGAAATAATAATATTCTACCCAAATATTCTGGTAAGTTATTTGTTTAAAGGTCTGTAACCACCTAAAAAGGGCCTGTAAGTTATTTTACTGTGCTCTCGAAAAAGATTTTTGTAGATACTGAGAACGTTAAAAACTTATATTTATGCAGTGTGGATTTCAAGGCTCGAATTAGGATCATGCCCCGAGGAGGTGCGAATTCTGTGGTGCACGGCAAATTTCACATCTTGCAGAAGACAAATGTTTGTTCAAGACTTGATGAGCAATTCTTTGATTTACGTACCTACAAGTAGCTAAGTCTACCTGCCTAACTGATCAACTCGCTGAAGGTACCTAATGGGGAATACCCACGTAATTTTTGTTATTTGAAAGCAGAGATTGAGACGAAATCGTACTTTGGTTTCCGTGCGAGACTTTTGTAAGTACTCGTAGTTAATTTTATTGGGAAACAGGAAGATTTTTGATGGCTTTCCTGTTCAGGATTGCCTCAAGTTGTAAAAACATCCATCGCTCAAGTCCACGAGTTGTCTGCACCACTGTGTTTTCAAGCTTGGTCACTTGGTGCGTAATCAGTTGCAATGGGCGAGCAGGGGATTGTAAAACGCTCTGAAAACAAGTCGGTCACACAAAATACGATAAAAGCGCAGTTTCGTTGGTACAGGCCGATTGGGTTCGATGAATCGTCAGTGAGTATCCGTCATCGAGGATATCTCTTACTATAGTAGCCTTCCCACTAGAATATTGCTTGCCAAGGGCGCAGTCTGCTGGAGGGTTCCGAACTACTTATCACTCATTTTCAGCTGAAGTTTCCCTCTTCTAAGCCTTGTCAAATGGCACATTGCCGAATGTATTAACACATACGAACTAAGTCACTCGCGATTAACGCGTTATGTTTTATTGGTCCTTCGACATTTTGATCTACTGGGAGGGCTATAGGGTGTCTGTGGTCTGACGTCACAGGTTCGATTCCTGTACTTCGCGTAATAAGGTGAATAATGCTATTTCAACGAGATCATTAGATTTTCCCCATCAGTTATCAATTCCAACTAAAGTTCTGGAGAAAAAAGAATAAATTGGCCATTGGTATTCGAAATTGTAAGTACTCAAGTTCTCAATCTCTGGAGAGGACTGGAGGAGCGCTAATTTCACCCTTATCATTAAGGCTCCTACTTTCGCTCCTATCAATGCTCCTCGTAGGCAAATCTAGGCAAACACGAAACGGCGAGCACCGGTAAGCGCAAGCGCAAGTAGGAGCCGAAACGTCCTTACATAAATGATTAGGAAGGGAACACAGAGTTAGATAGATACCTGGGATAAGATATTTAGGTAGTTCACGTAAACAGAGCTTTATTATAGACGCACAGTAGCGGAGTGGGAGGCAGAAGGTTATCTTTATAAGCGCGTTATCTTTATCGCGGGGCATACCTGACAAGATCTAGATCCTCCTCGTCATCTCACGTTCTTTTCAGTATCTTGAACATAGACAGTGGATCAGACCTCCACTTTTGACAGTATTAATTGCGAATTTTCGCACCATGATGATTTTCACCCCAGTCACTTCTGGGTTTTTTCATAGACAGTAGTACAGGAAAATGAATACTTTAATGATCAGCCAAGTAAAGGAAAACATTCTGTTTAAACCGTTTCCTCTCTTTTTATCACAGGATGCTCTTATAACGTCCAAGTGAAATTCGTGATTTGGTGGAAAACCCACATTACCTTCTTGAAATAATATGAGTAATAATTTATTGCGAATGAGTGTCAAGTTCAGAGAATTCAATATTATAAGGATTTCATTCATTTTGTTTCCGAATCCACCAAGAAATACCAATTTTTGTGCTCTAAAGTCGAAATTTCTACTCGCGTTTTGTGTCACAACCCTTTCTGAATATCACAAAAGGTTGTAACGCGCACAGTTTAATGTTCATTTATTATTATGTTGAAATTGGGGTTCTCTACCGTCTGTCGGCTGCTGGAAATTGTAACGACATTGATCAAAACGAACCAGAGTGTATAATGGAGGATTCTACAATAGAGAGTTGTCGCAACCAAAAATTGACGATCAGGACGGAGAACGTAAACGCAAGTATTACATTCGAGACGTAAGTTTTAGCGTTTTCAAGACTTACGTTGTCCAGTACCACGTAACTATTGAAAAGATGCGTGTCGCGAGTCTTAATGCTAAGTAATACGTAACTTGATAAGTAAACTTCTTCGCGGATAACCAAATTTGATCTCCATGGCTACCCTATCGCGTCACGTTGAATTTTGACGACAGACAGGAGGGGCCAGCCTCGGGAAGGTTTTCCGCAGTTTGCGTTTTCTTTATTTTGAGTTCTCTTTAGGTATATCTGGAAACTTGAACTTCATGTGGTTCGCGAACCTATTCATCTTGAGCATTGCCATCCGAAAGCGATGAGCACAGTAAGTGAGTGCCTTATAATTAGCAAGTGTTGCGGGTATGTAAAATTATACAAAGAACCCAAGGTCTCACCGTGCCGTACTTTACGGTTTTACAGTAAAAGAGCACGATTGCTCTTCTAGAAATTGTTCAAAACTCATAGAAAACCAGAAAAATGGAATAATTACTATTACTGATTATGTTACGAGCTAGTATGAGAAAAAAAGAGGTTTACTTGACAGACAAATTATACATCACTGACAAATTATTACATTAACGTCACTTCAACATAATGTCCGGAGTTACGTGAATACGCAACTTTCTCACGGAACTTACGTTGGATAGTTAGCATCCGAATTTGTCACCCTAGAACAGTTACGTTTTGTAGTTGCGTTTTTCGGAAAATGGTTGCAACAACTCTCTAATGATGTATGCGCGATGGCTGTATTGACTCCATCCCAACGCAATTCATATTGGTTCAGACTACGTTCATATTCAAAACCTGCTGAAAAGGATTGGTGACTACGTTATGCGTGGGACAAAGATTTCATATTTTTACGGAAGCGCATTTCCGGATATTCATGAAATTCATGCCGAACAAATAACTTACTAACACTTTTGAATTTCATGTGATTCGAAAGTGTATAGCCACTAACTATTGAGTACCTGTAAATGTGAAGTCCTTGCCACTCGCATAACTCGATTGCGTTTACAAGTCCTTTTCTGTAGGTTTGGATTACAAATAATTTATTGTTCTGATCCAATATGAATTGAGATCGAGCCCTTGCAGGCTCTGTGCATGCGTCATCATGTGAGGTTGAAGCCGTCTTATTTGTCATAAACTCTGGTTTGTTTAAATTAATGGCAATACAATTTCAGCAGTTATGCTATCATGTGCTCTTGGTTACAAGAAAGCTGTAGCGTCCTTTGGCAGATCTTGTTTTATTGCTACTCCTGTTTCTGTTTACTTAGGCCATTAATATTAGATCCAACACTTGATTATAGGAGCTTGCGGATCAAATAGGGTCCTGTCTGTGTGGTAGGTATTTTCCGTTTGCTTTTATTATTAACGATATTGCGACTCAGTAGCAGATGTTGAGGGCGTTCACTCGTTGAAGAACATTACAATAAACATCCTTGGAAGATCGATGAAGAAATAGTTACGGATCCAGCTCCGCCACATGGCTGGCACATCCTACATGTGATTCCGAAAGACGCGGACTCGAAGCGGATGGCATCACCAAAAACGGCGTTGGGAATATTTGACAGCCGGTAGCGAGTGTAGGGTTGTAGGTGGGCAGCGACTCGGTCGTTGAAAACGATTAGAAACCAGTGGAAAAGGAGATGAGGATATCTGTGTCAACTGTTTGGTGGCAGATCACTCGCTGTGTGGGTTTGTAATTGAACCCATGGGATTAATAATGGGATCCCATGGGATTAATCAGAGGCACACTGGGGAATAAACGAGGCAAAGTGCTCCACCTATTGCATTGGTGGATTTTGGGAAATAAATTGGAAATCAGAAGTTAAAAAAAAACAACAAAAAACAGAACATCAGAAAAATCTTAGGTATGTACTTACCTATTCCGTAGGTATCTATTTTTTCCCCTCCTACAGATTCATCTGTCTCTATTAATCTCAGAATTTTCTGTTAGTTATGGGTCTAGCTACACCTGAAACGAGCTAAATCACTCATGAAGAAATCGTGGAAACTCATTTCAAAGAAAAACGGAGTTATTGAAAACGCTGCAAATCCCTGCACAACGGTTTATTGTTTTGTACAGAATACCCGTCTGTTACAGAACACAGCTCTCTGTATGGGTAACCCGTCTATATAATATAATTGTACAATGCTATACATATTTTGTAGATCGCAGACCCTCCGTAGGTTAGTACCTAACCCCGTACTCGTTACTAGGTAGCTGCCTAAATCACGAGTTAAATGTTGCTAAAATAATTCTGTCGATGACAAACGGTAGCTAAAATGGCAAAAAGAAACGCAAATAATGAAGTTCTGAAGGGAAATTGTTGATGTGGAGTGAACAAAGTTGCAAACGTACCTACCAACAAACTTCAGCCCCTTCTACGTAGATGGCATAATGAACCGTTGTGTTATAATTTACCATTGTGTAATAATTTACCCATGAATAATACTTCAACGTTTGTTCAAGTTTCACTACCTATCAACAAACTCCAAAAGAGCCATCATTTTTCACATGAAATAATATCACAGAACAACCAACTCGACTTCGCACTCCGTGAATATAATCAGGTGATCCCTAGCAATGATTATCTCGGGCCAATTCCCGATTGTTATCGCGTCCCTAGTGATGATATTTGGGCTGAATGTATACAATTTCATTCACCCTCCTGTTGACGAAGCCTGTCGGTACAAACTTGGAGGCCTTACTGTGAAGGAACGGCTGGACGTGCAATGCTCCGGGTGGTCTTAAAAAACTCCCAAGTTCGAGAACTATTTAAAACCGTAAAAAAAATCGAGATAACGGCGTCTTGGAGATTCAACCCCTATTTTGAACCCCTTAGGGATGACAGACATCAACGCCGAGCTTCGAGGACCAACTGGACCCCAAATGGGACCTGTAAACCGAATTTCGTCAATTTTGGTTCATGGTAACTAAGAAAAGTGTGAAGTACGGCGTACGGACAGAAATTTTTTATTGCATTTTCGGATTCTACGTACCTTGAAACGGAAACCATAAAATTTTGGCGGGTGGGGGGTGAAATATTCTTTAATGCTCGATTCCAAAGGTTCATTATTGAAAATAATAAACCAAAACACTCGAGGGGCGTCAGAAATGAATTCGGAGCTTCCGATATCTGGTCAGGGTCGACCGCCCGGAACTCAACTCGGTCTCCGATTCACCGACTTCCGCCACCACCACACTATAAATCCCATTACTACGCGATCATAGGAGGTGCAGACCCGCCTTGAAATCCCATACTGAGGCTTTTTACGATCCTGAAACAGCCAAACGGGTCGGCAGTAAAAATCTCAGAGGTCCTTGCCGTTAGAGCAAACGGAGTCACAGACAAGAAGATGGGAACAGGGAGGGAGTCAGACGGATGGCAAGGCCGTTGCATCTTCCTAGAAAATCAAGGTAACCCGTTTTTTACGGCCTGTTTTACTACTCACCAGTTTCCGCCTTTCGTTTTTCGCGTCTAGTCGAGCTGGGCGGGAGCCTTTGTTCTCAGGGAGCTTGGCCTCGTGAAAATTCAGAACAACCTATGTGAATTGTATGGTGGTGGGTCAAGAAGTCGTATTATCTATGTACCAAAGTCAACTATTTATTACCCAAACTTTTATCAAAGTGGCTCGCAGTTACCAACGGTTCAACCGTAGGAGGGCAGGTACCTGCATCACATTGGTGCTCGTACATGAAATCTGAACCTTGTGTATGTCATTGTCATAAATAAAATAACCAGGTGTGTTTAGCGTATAAAACCAGAAAAGATTACAAAAATCGAAATATCGTAGGTATTTTGAACAAAAGAAACACTGTTGAACAGAAATATCAACATACTACTCGTACATGGTGTCGTGGAATGGGGGATTTTGGTCAATTTTGTGTCATTATTTTCAGTAATGAACCTATCGAGCATGAAGAAAAAAATTTAACCCCCTCAAAATTTGAGGGTTTCCGTTTCAAGGTACGTAGAATCAGAAAATGGAATAAAAAATTTCTGTCCGTCCGCCGTACGCCATACTTTCCTTAGTTACCACGAACCAAAGTTAATGAAATTTGGTTTGTAGGTCCCATTTGGGGTCTAGTTAATCTGCGAAGCTCTGTGTTACTGTCAGTCATCTGTAAGGGGTGAAAAATAGGGGATGAAATTTTCAGAACGCCGTAGCTGGAAAACTTTAAATAGAAGGGTATGTTTTTTTTTGCGTTTTTAAAGTTATCTCAAACTAAAAAAATTTTTGAGACGACCTGGAGCATTGTACTACCAGCCGCACCTACCCTTCAGATTTCAGCCCATTGCGATCATTATTTCGGGTAGCCTACCTTATTTGCTAAGACATCCTATTCCACCATCACCCTAGAAAATCACTCGTGCTACATACTAACTTCTCCCGCTGTCTATTTTCTGTTTTCGTCCTGCGGGATCGTGGAACCGCGTTTATCATCTGAATGCGCAACAAATTGGCATTCTGCTTGAAAATTTGATTGAAAACAGTGGCGGGTTCGAATGATATGAAAAACACTGGAACTTAGGGAGCTGGGTATCCAGGGTAGCCGCACTCGTGGTGCTCCTGGTCGCCAAACTTGTTTCTCCAGAGCCCCGTTGAGACTGAAGGGTTCTTCTCTCTAAACTTCACACCTCTGTACACTCCATAAATATCAAGACGTCGGAATGACCTGTTTTGCTTCACTGCCGAAGGTAGGGAAGCTTTGTATTCGTTCAAGAATCAAAAATTTGCCCATCAATAATACTTCAACGGTTGTTCAAGTTGCAAAAGTACCTACCAACAAAATCCAGCCCCTTCTTGGTAGATGAGCCGTTGTGTAATAATTTACCGTTGTGTAATAATTTACCGTTGTGTAGTGATTTACCGTTGTGCAATAATTTGCCGTTGTGTAATAATTTGCCATTGTGTAATAATTTACCCATCAAAAATACATCAACGGTTGTTCAAGTTGCAAAAGTACCTACCAACAAAATCCAACCCCTTCTTGGTAGATGAGCCGTTGTGTAATAATTTACCGTTGTGTAATAATTTACGGTGGTGTCATAATTTACCGTTGTGTAATAATTCACCGTTGTGTAATAATTTGCCATTGTTTAATAATTTACCCATCAATAATACTTCAACGTTTGTTCAACTTTCACAAGTACCTACCTACAAAATCCAATAGTCCATCACTTATCAAATGAAATAATATCGCAGAACAACCAACTCGACTTCATACAGCCATCCTTGATTACAATCAGGTGCTCCTTAGTGATGATATCCCGGCCGGATTTATATCGTTTGATTCACGATCGTGTTGACGAAGCATTTTGGTGCACATGAACGGCTGGAGGTACAATGCTCCGGGTGGTCTCAAAAAATTGTTTAGCTCAAGACAAATTTAATAACGTAAAAAAAACAATACCCTTCATTCGAAAGTTTTCGAGATACGGCGTTCTGAAAATTTCAACCCCTATTTTGAACCCCTTAGAGATGACTGACAGTAACGTCGAGCTTCGAGGACCAACTAGACCCCGAATGGAACCTATAACCCGAATTTCATCAATTTTTTTTCATGGTAACTAAGAAAAGTGGCCCGTACGGCGTACGGCGTACGGCGGACAGACAGAAATATTTTTATTGCATTTTCGGATTCTACATACCTTGAAACGTAAACCATCAAATTTTGAGGGGGGGTAAGAATTTTTTTTCTTGCTCGATTCCAATGGTTCATTATTGAAAATAATAAACCAAAAATTTGTCCTCCAAAATGAAAATTTCCACTCACATTTTACGTTTCAGACATCAAAGAATATTTTTGGTTCCTTGTCTGTCTGTGTATCTGTCTGTCTGTGGTCAATTCCCTGTAACGCCCATTGCTACCGGAAATAATGGTCGAAATGGGCTGCAATTTGAAGGATAGGTGCGGGTTGGGTCACAGGTGGTCCCATACCAAAATCATACTCAGAAAAAAGTACTGTAAGTTTCATCTGCGCGTGCGCAAACGTGGAATA
This sequence comes from Leptopterna dolabrata, assembly GCA_954871275.1. NCBI lineage: Eukaryota > Metazoa > Arthropoda > Insecta > Hemiptera > Miridae > Leptopterna > Leptopterna dolabrata. Next base: position 3,874,877 of record OX940977.1, on the reverse strand, counting down.
CTTGAAACGCCAGTAATTACCTTAAATGCCTTAAATGTCGTTGAAATGATTTGGAGGGTTGGTCAGGAATATTACTTTGATAGTTCCGTATGAATTGCATTGGAATCGTACTGTAAATTTCGTCTGCGCGTGCGCAAACATGAAATGTTGATAATTTCCTTGTAACGATTCTAACTACGCGAAAAATAGTCGTAGAGAGCTGAAATGTTGAGGGTACACGCGGGTTGGATCGCAGAAGGTCCCGCATCAAAATGACCCTACCCAACTATTCTATACGTTCATGTGATTCAAGTGAGGAAGCTATGCTGCCTACTCGAATTGGCAGACGTTTTCTTGTTGCCAGTCTGCGTTCCAAACGAGGTGTCCTTCGGCAGAGCAGGTGGAACTGTGCGTTATTTGCTATTGCTATCAGTGACTCACGAAATGCAGTTTTCTCTCCATCCGTTACTGCACCGACACGGTTCTGGGATCGTGAGGCATCTGGCAGCCCATCGCAGCACTTCGCTGGACGTAAATATATTGCGTCATTTGGCTTATCCGCCCATCGTACACCAAGCCTGATCACCTCAAGATCCTGCGATTCCGGTGTGGGACCCGTCGAACATCGGTATTCAGCCTGGTGGTACACAGATTCCTAATATTGTTCGGCGCGTCCGGTTGTCGAAAAGTTTCTTCAGGAAGATCAATTACCTTATCTACCTCCCGGTACCCCACAGCTGGCGTACTGATGGGAATCAATCATGCTCGTAATTGCTTAACAGAAATACGTGCCCAGTCTAACAGCCCCTGTAGTTATACGGTAGACTCCAGCTCGCACAGATGCCTCGTGATCATCTTCAATTCTTTAAAAGGCTTTTCCCTACACCCAGAGATAAGATTCGGAGCAAATCCAAAAGAGAACCGGTAGGTGATCGAGTTAGACCGGGAATGCTATTAGGGGACACCGTTCTCTCCGTTGGCTCCAACCCCCCCCCCCCCCCCACAACCATTTAACTGTATTCGTTAGCAATGGGGAGAGTTTGATCCAATTTGCTAAGTGCCCTCCTGTATGCAATATGCACCCTTCCCGCTCGAGCTTTTAATTATCGTTTTTGTCTCTCGACGTGACATATTTATAGCTGCCGCTCCCAGACCTCCCCGATCCCTTTTTGTCATTTAGTTAGACCGATTTCCCGGCTCAGTTCAACCCCCTCACCTAAAACCGAAAAAAGTTGTTCTGGAAAAAAAACTACGATTTTTGCACATTAATTCTCGTCGAAGCGCCATTTTGTCGAAATTTCCAACTCACCTTGATTGGGTACACACGTCCCACTTGTTTTTTCCCCCTCTTCGACAGTTTTCCTCGAAAAGAGATTGACGGAGAGATAAAAACTACAAACGTGATCCCGAATAAATCAAACGCTATGGCGTACTTTTCCCCCCTCTCACCGAGGAAAAAAATACATTTTCGGAGCGGCGGTTGGCTGAATGTCGAGAGAGGGAAAAGTCCAATCAGCGGTGCTGTAATTCTTTCCCGTGAACCGCGGTTGTCTGCATTAGGATGTTTTTGTGTTAATCAACACACTTGTTTTTTTAACACTCACGAGAAGGACGTGAGCTCGATCGATGCGTGGAATCGTTTTAGCTGGATGGAGTCACTGGAGTCGTAGTCACAGACACATAGCAGTCAGGGTTTATAGATGGGACGTACCTTCATGGCGTGCCACGAGTGCTCTGTATTCCCATCACGTTATTTTCATTAGGAAAAACATTCATTTCACAACTTCATAATCACTGAAAAAAAGTCTGCCAATTCGAGTGGGCAGTCTAGCTTCCTCACTTGAATCACATGAACGTATAGAATACTTGGTGTGGTGGATGCATAGGTGAGGGGCGAAGTAGGTATATTTACCTGATGCCCCGGTTAATACCTAGAAGGTACCACTGGAAGCGTCAGGAGGAGCTTTGCCCGGTTTGGTTACAGCTTGGAGGCTGCCACCATGCCCGGGATCTTTTAGGATAAGGAGAGCGAGAGGTGGAGCGAGGTTAGAGAATAGTCAGCGACTAGAAGGAAGCGTAGAATGAGTTGGAAGGCGAAGGAGTCGATTTTTTATAGCCCCTCGGGCTATCTCCCTCCACCCTCCATACTGGTGGAGGATGGTGGGGATCCCCACCAGGTTCCCCGGGTTCTCCTGCGTCTGCCGTCCCATTTCTATTTTTATTGAGAGATCTTAATTTATACAAGGAGTGGTTCTGGGAGGATACCACGACAGTTGGGTAGGCTCGTTTTGATAGGGAACCATCTGTGATCCAACCCGCGTGCACCCTCGAAATTTCAGCTCTCTACGACTATTTTTCGCGTAGTTAGAAGTGTTACAAGGAAATGGTCAACATTGCATGTTCGCGCATGCGCAGACGAAAGTTACATCACGATTCCAATGAAATTCATATTATGGAACTATCAAAGTGTTGTTTCTGAAAGACCCTCCAAGTTTGAACTCGTTTCAACGATATTTAAGGTAGTTACGGGCGTTTCAAGTATTTCACGTTTGCTCACACGCAGAGGAAAGTTACTGTACTTTTTCAATGATTTTTGTATGGGACCATCAGATTCTGTGACCCAACCCGCACCTACTAACCCGCACCAAATTTCAGCCGATTTCGACCATCATTTCGGGTACTTATGGGCGTTACAACGAATTACCATAGACAGACAGACAGACACGGAACCAAAAATGTTCCTCGATGTCTGAAACGCAAAATGGTAATGGAAATTCAAATTTTGGAGGACATGCAATTTTTTTCACTCAATCACGAATCCAAGGCTTCCCTACCGTCGGTAGTGAGGAAGCAATAACATTTTTCAATAAACTTATGATTTCTCAACTGAGGATTGTAACTCGAGTGTGTATGAAATTGAAAATATGGAATTGCAACTGAGGATTGTAACTCAAGTGTTTATGAAATTGAACATATGGATTTAGAATCCAATGTGTTACTATGAGGTTATATTTATGTTGTTTCTCGCAAGGAAGTAGCTACTAGTTAGCAAGTCCCACAAGGAAGTGTAGTAAGTTATCACCTCCTTCCGTGTACTAGTGGGAGAAAATGTCATTCATCTAGCAAAACCAAAAAGACCAATTTGCTAAGGGAATGTTATACAAATATTTTGTGCCTGCATAAAATTTATTCCGATTTCATTAAAATCGGGAATGATCAGAAAGGTCTACGTTGTCAGAGTTTTGGGTTAGATAAAGTCCTCAAAATCTCACTGTTGGGGATAAAAATGTAAGATGATTTATTATCTGGGAATGCAAACTTACGTAGATATGTGATTTGCGGTAGGTGAAGTAGCTCAAATGTCGATTGGTAAGACTCAACCTTTGTATGTACTCAAATGAATGAAATTAACTCCATTTCACATGAATTGGTGGCTTTGCCTAGAAATGTTGAGCCAGAGCTGAGCAGTTGAGTTGAGCAGTTTGTTAAATGAACAGTCAGGAAGAGTTCATTGTTGTCGTAATAATCTATATGCCTAAATTTACAGGTGATTTTCGTGGTGTCTGCCTGTCTGTTTGTCTGTTTGTCTTTCAATCACGCCAAAACGGCTCAATGGATCGAACCCATCTCGCGTGTTTGAATGTTTCTATGACCAGGGAAGGACATAAGGAGGTTTACTTCCGGATCCGATGGATAGGGGTGGGGGTTTATAGGGAAGCCGAAGCTTGAAAAAATTAAATTGTCGAAAACGGCTCAATAGATCGAACCCATCTCGCGTATTTAGATGTTTCAGTGATCGGGGAAGGACATAGGGGGATTCACTCCCGGATCTGATGGATAGGAGTGGGGGTTCATAGGCGAGCCAAAACATAAAAAAACAAATTAAAAAAACAAAAACAAAATTAAATTATAACAGTTTCTAAAGGGACATGTAAGATATATAATCTGTAAAGCGAGAGGTAACAAAGTCAGATGGACCCACACCGAGTTCTACCCGTCAGCGACGGGCAACACAGCTAGTAATAACTATTGTTAGCTTATAACGAAATGCTCGTTCATTGATTCCGACAATGCAAAATGAGCGGAAGGATCAGAAATTTGAAAAGTTCCATGCATACTGTAGACCTAAATACGCTTAGACCGTATATAAAACGCTGCAAATCCCTGCACAACGGTTTATTATTTTGAACGGAATACCCTCCTGTTACAGATCACAGGTCTCCGTATAGATAACCCTTCTATATAACATATGTACTATTATACACATATTATGTAGATCGCGGACCCTCCGTAGGTTAGTACCTAACCCCGTACTCGTTACTAGGTACCTACCTAAACCGTTGTGTAATAATTTACCTGGATAGGTTCCCCTTCTACGGAGATATAATAATGAACCGTTGTGTAATAATTTGCCCATCAATAATACTTCAACGGTTGTTCAAGTTGCAAAAGTACCTATCAACAAAATCCAGCCCCTTCTTGGTAAATGAGCCGTTGTGTAATAATTTACCGTTGTGTTATAATTTACCGTGGTGTAATAATTTACAGGTGTGTAATAATTTACCGTTGTGTAATAATTTGCCGTTGTGTAATACTTTGCCATTGTGTAATAATTTATCCATCAATAATACTTCAACGGTTGTTCAAGTTGCAAAAGTACCTATCAACAAAATCCAGCCCCTTCTAGGTAGATGAGCCGTTGTGTAATAATTTACCGTTGTGTAATAATTTGCCATTGTGTAATAATTTTCCCATCAATAATACTTCAACGGTTGTTCAAGTTGCAAAAGTATCTATCAACAAAATCCAGCCCCTTCTGGGTAGATGAGCCGTTGTGTAATAATTTACCGTTGTGTAATAATTTGCCATTGTGTAATAGTTTTCCCATCAATAATACTTCAACGGTTGTTCAAGTTGCAAAAGTATCTATCAACAAAATCCAGCCCCTTCTGGGTAGATGAGCCGTTGTGTAATAATTTACCGGTGTGTAATAATTTGCCATCCAATAGTCCATCACTTGTCAAATGAAATAATATCGCAGAACAACCAACTCGACTTCATACAGCCATCCTTGATTATAATCAGGTGCTCCATAGTGATGATTATCTGGGCCGGATTTATACCGTTTGATTCACGATCATGTTGACGAAGCTTTTTGGTGCACACGAACGGCTGGACGTACGATGCTCCGGGTGGTCTCAAAAAATTGTTTAGCTCAAGACAAATTTAATAACGTGAAAAAACCATACCCTTCTATCGGAAGTTTTCGAGCTATGGCGTTCTGAAAATTGCAACCCCTATTTTGAACCCCTTAGAGATGACAGACAGTAACGTCGAGCTTCGAGGACCAACTAGACCCCGAACGGAACCTTTAACCCGAATTTCATCAATTTTGTTTCATGGTAACTAAGAAAAGTGGCCCGTACGGCGTACGGCGTACGGCGGACAGACAGAAATATTTTTATTGCAGTTTTGGATTCTACATATCTTGAAACGTAAACCATCAAATGTTGAATGGTGGTGGTTGGGGGGGGTGGGGGGGGGGGGGGGGGTAAGATTTTTTTTTTTCCATGCTCGATTCCAATGGTTCATTATTGAAAATAATAAACCAAAAATAAAAATCCCGTATATCACCTTATAGAGAAGACCTTCAGATGACCTTTGAGGAAATTGCATTTTTGTAAACCTACTTTTAGAAGTTTGACTTCATTTGATAGGATTCTTGTGGGAATGACAGGTTGAAGCCTGGTGACTGAACTCTCCCAGAAAATAATCAGGTAGTCAGCAGCCTAATTATTGGCACATTAGTCCGATACCTGTGGTTTTTTCGCTTCTAAGTAGTTGAACTTTTTCAAATTAAACCTTCCTATTTAAATCAAACATCTTGAATCTTTAATTAAATTCAAGACATTACAATCCAAATTGGCCAGTTTAATCTGAAATAGGGAAAGTCTAATTTGATATTAGAAAACATCTAATTGGGGATCAAATTAATTTGAAATTGTATCACATATATATGTATTATTGTACAGCCTACGCATCTCCTTACGTGCGTGCAGAGGTGGTTTCGTACGTCTGTACTGTGTTTCTGAGGGCTTTTTTGTGGCTTGTGTGAATGAATGGCGGCTTGAGGACAGGAAGGTAAGTTGAGCCTCCCTTACGAACTCCTTCTGAACAACTCTCAGCGTTGAGGGATTGCTTCAGATGTTTTTCAAAGGTGACCCAGAAGGATACCAACCTCACACTGAAGGAACATGTATAATTATGGCCCTTCGTGAGCGAATTTTTGAAGTACCACCTTATAATATTTTTGGTGATTTAAAAGCTCCAAAATTTGTTCGTGCTTTTGGTTGCTTTTTTCAATAATGAAGTTTTGGAATCGCTTATGAAAAAAGATTGTTTATAATCCTCCCTCGAAGTTTGATGGTTTGCGTTTCAAGATACGTAGAATCCGAAAGTGGAATAAAAAAACGCTGCAAATCATTGCACAACGGTTTATTATCCCCTGTATAGATGCCCCTTCTGCTTAAATCACTGAATTTGTATTAGCGTAAGATCCTGAATTAGTAAGCTCGTTTTCTGTGGTGGATACCTAACCCCCACTACCACGCACACCCACACAACAAAAGTTCCACGAGAGTCGAAGTATAAGACCTCTGAAGTTCGGCAGTGAATTACAGTTACATAAAAATGTTCATTTTTCGTTCGCCCCCATCTCCTGTAACGCGCCATTTCGGCCCCACGAACCCGCCACCCAGTCATTTTGGTTTATTATTCTGTTAATAATACACCTATGTATTCGATCAGCAAAATGTTTTTATAACACCCCCCTCAAATTTTTTTCTTGTACGTTTCAAGGTGCGTAGATTCCAAAAATGCAATGTCCATCCGCCTTATCATGCGTATGTCTACTTTATGTTCGGTTTAAAAAATTAGTTTTTTCGCACACAAGCTCCATTTGGCCCCTAGTTGCGCCCAGTGAGTTTGCAGCCTGATCGGAATACGGGAAATTGTCTGAAATCACCATAAATTAGTACAATAACACTAGAAGAGTAGTATCAACAGGTGAATCAAGACAATTAAATGGCGCACACAATAATCAGAGATAATTGGTGTTGAAAAAAAAAATTAAAAAAGGAGCCTAATTCTTGTTTTTGGGACCAAAGTTGGTAGAAACCAACAAAAATAGCTATTTTTCTGTAGGTATGTCCAGTAGAATAATAAGCCCATGTGACAAGGGCTTTGCAACGTTTTGAAATTGTGATCGTCCCTGAATCTATGTAGGACCCTCCACAAATACCCAAATTTTCACCTAATCTGGATGAAAATGTTGTTCGTTTGGCGATGAACAACGAACATGTAATTTTCAACAAATAGGTGCCTATCAACAAAATCCCGAATACTTAACCATCATTCTTCGAATTGAATAATATCACAGAACTACCGGCTCGACTTCATACAGCCATCCGTGATTATAATCAGGTGATCCCTAGCGATGATATCTGCGCTGGATTTACGCCGTTTCATTCACGATCGTGTTGACGACGCTTGTCGGTTCCAATTTTAGGGTACGAAAAGGCCGCGTACGGCCGGCTCCAGTACTCGATTTAGTGCTATCAGGTAAATAATAAACCGTTATGTAATAATTTCCAGCGGTTTTAGCTACCTATGTTTTTTACCAAAGTTATTATAAGCAATTATTTACAAGAAACACAAACGGTGGGTACAGCTTCCGTACAAGTACGCAACCACGAGGGACATTTTATGTCTTAGCGCACCCTCCCGCACCCACACCAAGTATTTCGTACTTAATTGTTTTGGTCACCTAGTCCGAACAGCCTTCAGTCCCAATTAGTTCGGATTAGCCGGACTCCACTGTATTATGTACGTAAACATTCATTTAAACAATCACGCTCATACCGCAGCTTGTTGGCCACGCAGTCCGCAGTGGTTAACGTAGTATGGTTAGGTAAATCGAGAGCTATCCAACGAGTGGTGAACGATTTTTGTACGATGATAACTGGCGAAGATAAAGTTCCGTAGCAACGAATCGGTTGTAAGCGAAAATCATATGAAATATTTTCGTGACGTTGTTTCCGTTGCATGTCTCCGTTGCATGTCCCGCGTTTCATTTTCGAGTTTATGTAGCAAAGTAAAGACATAAAATGTCAAAAAAAAATCAATTTTTGGCAAAAAAAAACCTCACTTTTGATCCCTGGAAATCAAATTATCGTGAGATGGTTTATTCAGACTCACTGAAATGGAAAAGAAACGAAAATTTTCTCGAAAGTGTATGAACTGATACAGTTTTGGACTAATTTTTGAACGTTCTTTAGAAGTTGTTAAAAAAAAACCGGACCTCCGCCACCGATTTTGAGAAACCGGACATTTAGCGTCTCGCAATTTTGGACCCGAAACCGGACACATGGCAACTCTGATTGGGAGGGCGAATTTTTGCCAGGACCCGCAGGTGAAGGGCTGTGGGCGACTAATTGGCTCGACCAGGAGGAAAACTACGAAAAGAGAGCGCTCGGTTCGAGTGTTCAGCGCGGAGGGCGGCGAGCAGTGGGGCGAATTGGCCAATCAGGGTGAGGGAAAAAATGATTTTCTCAACGACCCAATCCAATTGTGATCCCTTGAAGAAAAATAGTTTCCCTTCTCAAAGCTATCAACAACTGAACGAAAAAACGCTGCAAATTATTACACAACGGTTTATTATTTACCTAAATATATGACCCGTCAGCGTATACCACGGTTTTGTGTGGTCAATACCCTCGAGCTCCCCCCAGGAAAGCCCTAAATCGAGTGCAGGTGCCGGCCCTGGAATTACATTTCATAAAAATGGGCGGGATTCAATAATTCAATAATTAATTATTTGTTGTTATTCATGAAGCATATCGTCTGTTCAAGCTGCCGAACAAAAACCAAAATAGCCATCACTTATCAAATGGAATAATATCACAGAGCAACCAACTCGACTTCATACAGCCATCCTTGATTATAATCAGGTGCTCCCTAGCAATGATATCCGGGCCGAATTTATACCGTTTGATTCACGATCATGTTGACGAAGCTTTTCAGTGCAAACAAAGGGCTGGTCTTCCAATGCTTCGGGCGGTCTCAAAAAATTTTTACTCCAAGATCCATTTAAAAACGTAAACGTTTTTCCCTTCTATTGCAAGTTCACAAGCTACGGCGTTCTTAAAAAATGTCAACCCCTATTTTTCACCCCTTAGAGATGACTGACAGTAACGCAGAGCTTCGCTGACCAACTAGACCCCAAACGGGACCTACAAACCAAATTTCATTAATTTTGGTTCATGGTAACAAACTAAGAAAAGTGCTAAGTACGGCGGACGGACAGAAAATTTTTAATTCCATTTTCGTATTCTACTTACCTTGAAACGGAAACCATTAAATTTTGAGAGAAGGTTAAGCTTTTTTTGCTCGATTCCAAAGGCTCATTATTGAAAATAATAAACCAAAATCAGATCGACGTTGACACCGAGGAACCAAACTCGAATTTCTGCACAAGTGCGCGCTGTCTCAGGCACAAACGAAAGCGAAATGAATTTAATTTGCCTGGTTTCTCTTTTCATCGTCATTATGGAACTCCGTGGCAAGTAAATTGAATTAACATACAACAAAGCGCTCGTTCACAGCAATGTCAATAATTGAAAATACAAACAAAGCAGTGTATTTTCATGTAGGGTTTGACTTTTTGGGCGAGAAGTTACCGAGTACCACAAAGTATCATTGCAGAGTACTCGTTTTGCATACATGTATTTTAATTGTGTATTGGTTTATTATTTTCAATAATGAACCATTGGAATCGAGCATGAAAAAAAGAAAGAAATGCTTACCCCCCCCCCCCCCCACGAAATTTGATGGTTTACGTTTCAACGTATGTAGAATCCAAAACTGCAATAAAAATATTTCTGTCTGTCCGCCTTACGTGCCGCTTTTCTTAGTTACCATGAGCCAAAATTGATGAAATTCGGGTTATAGGTTCCGTTCGGGGTCTAGTTGGTCCTCGAAGCTCGACGTTACTGTCAGTCATCTCTAAGGGGGTTCAAAATAGGGGTTGAAATTTTCAGATCGCCGTAGCTCGAAAACTTCCGATAGAAGGTTATGGTTTTTTTACGTTATTAAATTTGCCTTGAGCTAAACAATGTTTTGAGACCACCCGGAGCATCGTTCGACCAGCCGTTCGTGAGCACCAAAAAGCTTCGTCAACACGATCGTGAATCAAACTGTATAAATCCGGCCCGGATATCATAACTACGGAGCATCTGATTATAATGAAGGTTGGCTGTATGAAGTCGAGTTGGTTGTTGTGGGATATTATTTCATTTGACAAGTGATGGACAGTTGGATTTTGTTGGTAGGTACTTCTGAAACTTGAACAAACGTTGAAGTTATTGAATGGTAAATTATTACACAATGACAAATTATTGCACACCGGCAAATTATTACACAACGGCTCATCTACCCAGAAGGGGCTGGATTTTGTTGATATGTACTTTGCAACTTGAACAACCGTTGAAGTATTATTGATGGGTAAATTATTACACAATGGAAAATTATTACACAACGGTAAATTGTTACACAACGGCTCATCTACCCAGAAGGGGCTGGATTTTGTTGATAGGTACCTACTTTTGCAACTTGAACAACCGTTGAAGTATTATTGATGGGTAAATTATTACACAGTGGCAAATTATTACACAGCGGCAAATTATTGCACAACGATAAATTATTGCACAACGGTAAATTATTACACAACGGTAAATTATTACACAACGGCTCATCCACCAAGAAGGGGCTGGATTTTGTTGATAGGTACTTTTGCCACTTGAACAACCGTTGAAGTATTATTGATGGGCAAATTATTACACAACGGTTCATTATTCTATCTCTGTAGAAGGGGAACCTATACAGGTATTTTCTTTCCACATCAACAATTTCCCTTCAGAACTTCATTATGTGCGCTTCTTTTTGCCTTTTTAGGTAGGTAGGTACTGATTGTCATCGACAGAATTATTTTAGCAACATTTAACTCGTGATATAGGTAGGTACCTACTACCTACTAACGAGTACGGGGTTAGGTACTAATCTACGAAGGATCTGCGATCTACATAATATGCATGGAATATTACATCGCACTGCGAGTTCACAAGGTGCACTTTTTGGTACAAGGGGCGCTAAACGATATTTCAAAATTCCGAGAAAAACGCGATTAAAGTTTTTACTTACCTATACTTCCCCTTATTTCTCGATATTCCATAGAGGCTTATAATGCTCTCTATCGGCGAAAGTTGGTGTTTTCAAAACACCTTGTACTATCATGTGTTGTTGTACATGTAGATCTCGGTTTTGCGGTTCTAACAGTAGTTTTAAAAAAAAGTACAAGGGGCGCTTTAGTAAAACGCCCCTTGTGAACTCGCAGTGCGACATATATTATATAGAAATTTTATCTATACGGAGACCTGTGATCTGTAACAGAAGGGTATTCTGTACAAAATAATAAACCGTTGTGCACGGATTTGCAGCGGTTTTTTATATTTATTCGTACGAAGGGATAGTTTTGTTTTCCCGTCCATTAGATTTATTATTTTCAATAATGAACCTTTGGAATCGAGCATGAAGAAAAAAATTTTAACCCCCCCTCAAAATTTGATGGTTTTTGTTTCAAGGCACGTGGAATCCGAAAATGGAATTGTACTTTCTTGGTTCATTACCACGAACCAGAATTCATGAAATTTGGCTCAGGTCCCATTCGTGGTCTAGTTGGTCTGCGAAGCTCGGTATTACTGTCAGTCATCTCTAAGGGTGAAAAATAGGGGATGAAATTTTCAGAACGCCGTATCTGGGAATCTTTAAATAGAACGGTATGGTTTTTTTTGCGGGTTTAAATTTATCTCAAACTAAAAAATATTTTGAGACCACCCGGAGCACTGTACGACCAGCCGTTCGTTTACACCGAAAAGCTTCGTCAACATGATCGTGAATCAATGGGTATAAACCCTGCCCAAATATCATCACTAGAGAGCACCTGATTATAATTAAGGATTTGCCGCATGAAGTCGAATTGGTTGTTCCGCGATATTATTTCATTTGAAGGATGATGGATCTTTTGGATTTTGTTGACAGGTACTTTTGCAACATGAACAAAAATGTTGAAGTATTATTGGGTAAATTGTTACACAAAGGAAAACTATTAAACCGTGTTAAATTATTACGCAGTGGTAAATTATTACACAACGGTTTATTATACCAGCTGCGCAGAAGGGGGATCTAGACAGGTAAATTATACAACGGTTTATTATTTACCTTATGCTTCAAGAAAAGCTGCAAATGATAATTAGTAACTGAATTATTGAATCCCGCGCATTTGTAGAAACTTTAACGGGGCCGGCTCCAGTACTCGATTTATGGCTTTCTTAGGAAACATAATCTACTCAGAAGGGGCATCTATGCAGGTAAATAATAAAACTTTGTGTACTAATTTGCAGCGTTTTTGGTACCTAGTCTAATTTTCTAGATTTTTCCCCCCATTTAAATTTTTAGCAAAGATACCTTTTTACTTTTTCATTTTTACAGTTTTATTTTCCAGTTTGAGATATGAAGTTTATTTTATCGTGATAGTTTACATTATAAATCATAAATATTTTATTAAATAAAGACGTATAAAGTCATGTAGTTTTAATACCAGGACCCACGGAACTATATTCTACTGAGGAAATCGTTGTAGTCGTACTTGTTCGTGAATATGCCCACACATCAAAGTCGAATGAAAAGTTTAATCTCTCCTGATTTAAGTTTTCCTGTAAGCTTCAAAAAACCGAATTTTATGAATTTTTGATGTGAATTAAGCTATTGCAGTCGCTTTAAAATTGTTGTAATGCGAATTTTTGAACAATGTCTTCATTGAAATCCGTTTTGGAACATCCTAAAACGATTCCTGAAATTCAACATTTTCCATATAAATACGAGTATAATATTAAAGAGATTTACCTATCATTCCAGGCGGTAATTCAACCTGGTAAGCACATAAAAAATCGAAAATGGCACCAAAATTTCGATATTGTCCAACGAAAGGCTGAGTTCGTTTTGGCCAGAATTTTTGGCCTACTCCCAGGGGTCATATTGTGAAAGTTAAAGGTCTAAAATTGCGGGGGAAAACGCGTTTTTTGATGTTTTTAATGGAAATAATTATCATAAATTATAGAATTATGTGGAATATTCTTACTCAGCGTAAAATTTCCTGTAGGGGAAGGACGATTTATGAATTTTTTCCACCCAGATTGGCCACTGTGCGGCGGGCTCCACGGGATTTTGGCTCTCGGATTAATTTTCATGGAGCTCCACGTCCCAGCGGCGCCTGTTCGCTGTCCTCCTCCACCACCTCCACCTACTCCTACTCCTCCACCTCCTCCTCCACCTCCTCCACCTACTCCTCCTCCTCTACCACCTCCTCCACCGCCTCCTCATCCTCATCCTCCTTCTCCTCCTCCACCTACTCCTACCGACATTTCGCTCGTTCCCTCCCTTCAATCCACTTCACTTCGCTAACTCCCCCCACTTTCCCGCCCTGATCCCTCCTTTTTTTTCTCGTTGTTTGACGGATTAAAGGAAGCCTCTTTCTATTAATCCTTTTCTATTTTCTCCCGCTCCCGTCCGTCCTTTTCTCTGTCTCCGTCGTCTCTTTTCGACAGCTCCAACGAGTTCGCGTTGCTCAGAAATGCGAGCGGAATTGCTGAACCCGCTGTGCCAGGCAGTTAGCGCTGATTAGTGCCTGACTCATAGTTACAGTGCTGCATGTCAGATCGCGACTTACAATGCTGCGATGTTAAACAATTTCATACTTTTTTCAATCAAATTCATTGATTTAGCGAATTTTTAAAGAAAATGAAGCTACTGCAATGGGTCCGCAATTTTCAAAACATGAATTTTTGATTTATTTCGAAATAGGCAAATCCGTCCAGAGCATCCTTAATTCATCCCTATATTTCAACAAAATTTTATATGGTAGGTATATAATATCTATTATACTCTGTATAAATTTATATATTTATTCATGTGTCTCCACGTATCTTTCCTTTGCTGCATGATACATAATACCGGAATTCGCAAAACGAAAGGATGAGTTCGAAGATGGGCTATTTTCAAAAGTTCTAAGGGGGGTCAAATTCGAGTTCTTAGGAGGTCACAAATCTGTAAAAACAGCTAAAATCGCGAAAAATTCATATAAAGTCGCTGAAAGTGGTATGGAAAGGTGAGTAAAGACAGAAAAATACCATTAGCGAATTTTCAAAGAAAATGAAGCTATTGCAATGGCTTCGAAATTTAAATAATATAAATTTTTGGAAATTTTCTTCATAGAAATCCGTTTCAGACCATTCTAAAACGATTCCTGAAATTTAACACTTTTTTATATGTATATATATATATATATATATATATATATATATATATATGTGTCACTCCAGACGATAACTCTCGATAGAATTGAGATAAACAGCTCAAATTTGCACAAAAAATCTATCTTGGCAATCGAAAGGCTAAGTTCGAAGATGGGCGAAATTGGCCTACTCTAAGGAGGGTTTTGGCGCATTTAAAGTGCGCAAAAATTACCCAAAAATCCCCAAAATGTTATTTTCCAACAAGTGACCCCTCATTCTAAAGGTTTTTGCACGCTGAACACGATGGTGGAATCGGATTTTAGATATCTTGATCCGTTCTCAAATTAGAGCATTTAAAGTGCGCAAAAATTACCCAAAAATCCCCAAAATGTTATTTTCTAACAAGTGACCCCTCATTTTAAAGGTTTTTGTACGCTGAACACGATGGTGAAATCAGAATTGCGATATCTCATTCCGTTCTCAAACTGGAGCACTTTAAAGATTAAGGAACGTGGTTATTTCTTCGAAAATTCGCTCTTATAGCCATGCTGCATGACTGTGGTTTTTTTTAGTTGTATTTTATACAGAAAATTCGTAAAATGTTTCAGGTCTTGATTTCTGGTTACTAAACCTACTTTTCTCTGTTATGTTACGCAGGGAGGTCGTAGGGGTCGAACCGTTGCTGTAGACGATTTTATTTTACCCTCCCATAACTTTATCCTCCCTTGGTAGATTGATCGTAACAAAAGCAAACGAGGTATAATCGTGGGATGAAGAGGCATCTCAGAGCCTCGTTATCCATCACCAAGGACATGTGAAGCGCTTGAAATCTTGGAAGATCATCTCAAATCCCGCTCTGTGGTCCATTAATAAGTTTTGCTCGTACACTGGCCTTCCTTGGAGGAGAAAAAAGTTGATGAACTGGTCGCAGATGAACGAAGGTTGGTCTGACAAAAACCTTTCGCTAAGTAACGTTTAATTGATGATTCTCGTCTTCCAATAGACGAGATTTCCTACTCGACTGCCGCGGTAACATCGACAGTCATGCGACGAAAATACTGAGGTTGTACTGTGTTGGCCGACTTACATTAGGTAGAATAATATTCAAACTGTGCGTATCATATTGAATTCTACTCGATCACTGATGGGCACCGGGAATATTTCCTTACTGTTCCCTGCATGTAAGAGTCAGGTATAAATAATGCATTTCATTCCCGTCGTTTAAACTTTTCAAGCTCTATAATATGCTATGTGCTGAATACCATACGTTCCCCACGATGGAGAAGCACGAAATGTTCCAATCCTATGTATGAGATCGCAAGTTCCAATCATGCAAAAAATAAAAACGCTGCAAAGTACTTGTCGCGTGGGTTTATTATTCTACTGAACATACCAACAGAAATGTGGGCTGTTTATTTATTGTTTCTTTCATGTGCAATTATTGAAATGGCTATTTTCGATGGTTTCCACAAATTTTTGCCCCCAAAAACACGAATTAGGCTCGGCTTTTCTTTTTAACAGATTATTTTTGATAATTGATGGTACCATTTAATTGTCTTGATTCACCTGTTGATACTACTTCTAGTGTTATTATACAGTTGTGTGGTGATTTCAGACAATTTCCAATGTTTTTGACTAATAAAAAATGAATTTCGGGAGCTTAACCTTCGTTACAACCTCAGTTCTTCATTCTTCGGTCAAAATCAACCTAATATTCGGTCTCGCCCTAAAAACCATGGAAGACGGTACCTCACAAGTTCATGTTCACTAAAACCTCAAAAAACCTCGAAAACCAATTTTTACACCCCCCCCCCCCCCCCGTAACACCCCTGGGTGTATGCCGATCGGGCTGCCGAGCTTCGGAGCACAACTAGGACCCAAATGTGTTCCCAAATGGTGACCCAAACTGTGCGGAAAAACGACGATTTTAGACCAAAATTTAACGTAAATTTAGGGCTGACATTTCGTTAGAACCTCAATGTTCCACTCTTTGGTCAAAATCGACTTCATATACGGTCTCCTCGTCCCAAAAAACATGAAAAACGATACCTCAAAAGCTCATTTTACTAAAACACAAAAATTACCTGCTTTTATTATACCCATTTTTCACTCATAACACCCCTGGGTATATTCCGATCGGGCTGCAAAGTTTCGGGATACAATTAGTTCCCAAATGGGGCTTGTGTGCGACAGAACGAATTTTGTAGACCGCAGATGAATCCGGTATGCGTGATAAGGCGTACTGCGGACGGACAGGGCATTTTCTGAATCTGCGCACCTTGAAACTTAAAAGAAAACATTTTGAGGGGGTGTTATAAACATTTTTTGCTGAACGAATGCATAGGTGTATTATTCACAGAATAATAAACCAGAAGACCTAGATGATGCTAAAAGCGATCTAGGATTAATATACCGCTGGATGAACGGTAATTCATTATTGGCCACTTAATTCAAAGAAATGCGTATTTATGTGCCCGTGTTTCAAGAAAATAGTGAACATCCTGACAGGGGGGCTGTCAAATCAAATATAATTAAATATGTACGGATGACAGCGACTGTGATTGTCTAACAGTAAGCAGAGTTGGGGAAACGAAGTACCTCGGGGTAATACCAAACACACAGTCGAACCAAGCAGACTTGGAAGGCACGTTGTGCATACTTCAGTAACATGATTCGAAAATGCATTTATTGCAATATAATATAAAGTTTGGTGTAATAAACTGGGGAGCAGCTTATCGCTCGATAATTGATACAATTTATATCCTACAGAACCGGATTCTAAAATCATATTTTGAACTTCCGAGAGACTTTCTCACGTGTGAGCTATTCCAAAGATCTAATGTCCTCAGTATGTACCTACCAGACGCACGATAAAAATCTCCTCATACGTCTTCATAAAAATAATATTGCCATAGTATTTCAATTACGATGTACAAGACAAAAACCTCACAGAACACAAATAACACCGAGAATACTCCGTTGTATAAATTAAGTATAATAATATAAACAATTTCTTCGAACTATTCTTCCCTACGAACACTAAAAATAGCGATAAATACATGTACAAAAACAAAATTTTCACATCTCTGACCGAAAAATTATTTCATGGAAGATTAGTAAAATCTTTGTACATATCAATTACCAGTAATTATTAATCTAAATAAATGTCCTGTAAAGTAACTCAGTTAATATTAAAGAAATGGTAACTAGTAAACAAACCATCTAAGACCAATAAGTAGATACGCGAAAACCTTATAATAATCCAAATCCCACAATTGTACTACCTAGTCCTAAAAGGTCTGAATAGGCCCTAAAACTAAATAAACAAACGATACCTACCTACTGTTAACAAAACTAGCGATAAATCGGCGATGTATAGTAGCCACGATCGGATCGAACGCTACCTTTGGTAAATATATTATTAAACATTTAAAAGACGTACCTTGAGGCCTAGATTTTGCTTCGTTTGGCTTGTAATTTCGTATTATTTTAAATTCGAGTTGTATTTCAATTCGATCGTTTCTTTTGATGTTGATTTTGCATTACCTATTAAATAATCGTCAAAAATACCAAATGGGGGTATAAAGTGCGTGCACTCCATTCAGGGAAGCATTGAATATTGTATAATTAATGAACCATTAAATTATATGTGAGATCGATGTAGAATTTCCTTTGAGACCTCGTTGTGCGGATGATTGGAGACCACTTCGCGTGAAGTTGGAATTTCGGCAGGTTTAGCGTCCCGTGTGTATTATAGGAAGGTTGGGTTTGGATTAAGCCACGGATACTCGCGTGTTTTTATGGTCAGTTTCACTGCTGGATAAAATGAAAATGAATATTTTAAAAAATAAATAAAATAAATTAAATCAAAAAATTTTTAAAAATTAAATAAAATAAAAAGCGATGAAATTGACTATCAGCACCTCCATTTTTCATAAATATAATTTCATCTTGTGAAGTTGAACCGAATCCAAAAAGCGTGGGGGACATTAATCTGAGGTTAGACAGGGGGAGCGCTTATAGATGCAAATGAGTTCCATCATGAGCGTCTCACTGAGGTTCATCTGGAAATTGGCGGATCTTAAAGATAAAATAAACATTTTTCCATTGGCTCGAATCACCGTCGCGGAGAAGATGACTGTCGCCCCAGAGTCATTAAGGGTAGCGAATGTCTCTTGAAACAACTAACCCCGTGGAAGGGTCGATGAAAGATTACGTGGTTATATTGTGATCAATTCCTTCGTGAAATAAAATCTTGATTATGATCATTTCAGTCTGGTAATGGCTCAGGGAACTTCAACTGGAAAACCAAGCATATCCAACCGAAGAACAACTAAGATTTAACGTATTAGTGTCAGATTTTAAAGGTTGTTAGGCACTGGCTTCGGATGTAATAATATAATTGTATAGATAACATTTTGAATGATTAGGTACCAAAATTTTTTTTTCTGATTCAAACATAATTATCGTATTGTATAAACTGGAAGATTTTCGTTGTGGAAGTTTGATGTGAAATTGTGTCGTTTCTGTCGCGATCGAAATAATTAATTCATTTGGAATGAATTTTTGCTGGAGACGGACTGGATGCTTTCCGCTCAACGGATAAGCGTATCAATATTCAACTCAGCGTATCAATTTCTCATAAGGGATTTTTAGTGTCACAGGAAAAAAAAAATACGTGAAATTAATGACTGGCATCCTTTGGCGAAATGAGTGGGAGAAAACTCACCCCCGCAGTGTTCCAAAAAGGAAAAAAAAGACGGGAGATTTTCTTCCCTCGAGATGCTTCCCCGCCCACTTCATTCATAAATAAATCAACTCTGGGAGGAGATAAAGGAAATTTTGGAAGAAAAAGGAGAAAAAAATGATAAGACAGAAGGGGTTGGATTGTTTGAGGGGTGATTAATGTATCTGGTGCATCTGCGGAGGATCATTGGTTGTACGAGTACGATAGATGGACCCACATGATGGGAGGGGTTTTGAATTGATGAAACCTATCGGATTCGGTTCATTAGTTGATGCCCCGGCGTTACATACATCAGGACTTGTCGGTTCTGCCTACGCGCACACTGACGAAATTCTTTTCTTCTCCTCGTTAGCCATGCGGGGAACGTCCTTCATGACTCATGAAAAGGAATACGAAAATTTGGATGTTTCTGAAGGAGAGGCGAATGACAAAATTTGATCGAATTGAACTTGCGCACTGTGACACTTACTTAACGTCAAAACTATCTTCAGTAGTATTGAAAAATTGCTTTAATAGTATTAAGATGGTTTTGTGATTGAGTAAGGTCACAGCTCGCAGACCGAACTTTGTCGTCTAGTACACCCGCCTCTTTCAGAAATCCCCAAATTTCATATTCTCATTTTGGTTTATTATTCTGTGACACACCTATGTAATCGCTCAGCAAAAATTTTTTTATGAAACCCCCTCAGAATTTTTTCTTTTACGTTTCAAGGTGCGGGGATTCCAAAAATAAATGTCCGTCCGCCGTACGCCGTACCACGCATACCGGCTTCATTTTCGGTCTAAAAAATTCGTTCTCTCCCACACATGCTCCATTTGGGCCCTAGTTGTGTCCCGAAACTTTCCAGCCCGATCGGAATATACCCAGGGGTGTTATGAGTGAAAAATGGGTATAATAAAAGCAGGTTGATCAGGCAATAAGACCTTGTGATCAGAGGTAAAAACATCTACCTATAAATTTTGTGGAGAGGAGGAATAATTATATGTTTTGTTGCACCATAACATATGATAATGGGAATGAGCAAGCAAGAGTATGATTGTGTTTGATTGAATAGTGGCTCCTTTACCTTGAACAGCAGATCCCAGGTGGTCCAGGTGGGGCAATGGCTGGTGCTCAGGCTGATGAAGCTGAAGTATCCCAGGATCCCACTTATGGCACTTATTATATTTCCTATAGGGTTACTGGGATCTAGGGTCTGCATAGGAATTACAAAGGATCAGTGGCCACTTGGTATTGAGGGAAAACTTAGGCTATGGAGAGATAGATGAAGGTAGGTGATGGCTGGTTGAGCACTATAGAGAGACTGGCTGTTCCCTGGTGAGACTTGCAGACCTGCAGGTTCCTGAAGGTTCCCAAGAGAGTGGGACAGTACTTATCTTGGGGTTATGACACTTTGCCCTGAGGTGATACCTTTTAGAAGCCCAGATAATTTCATCACTTGCTTGCTCACAGGTAACTACATTGTATCTGATTGATAATAAATAAGGGTAAACATAACAATAGAGCCAGGAACATTATTACTACAACAATAGGACTACCTACATTTTGAACTTGGTTCCAGATATAGATATGTGTTAGTATTAATAAGCTATCAAGTTAGTATAGTATAGTTTAATAAGTTAGTATATAAGTTAATTATAATATTATGAACGTGCGCCAACATTCCGCCTACCAAAATTGATATAATTTTCATAGGCTGGTTGCTTGAGTGGTAGCAGCGGCACCACTTGGACGACGGGTCTCGTTAGGGTCGTGTATGGCGTGCGTAGGGTGATCACTCGGACGGTTCCATCAGCGCCAGGGTGTACTTCTGTGATCCGCGCCAACAACCAGTCAAGAGGTGGTGCTGATGAGTCCTTGAGAAGCACCAGATCGTCCACTTTTAGATTGTCTTTTGGCTCCGTCCATTTTGCCCGTTGTTGGAGGGTACCCAAATACTCCTGTCTCCAGCGTTTCCAGAAGTAGTCGGACATTCGCTGTACCAACTGCCATCTCGAGAGACGAGACTCGTTGACATCCAGAAGCGTAGGTTCTGGCGGCCTACAGAGATGGTCACCGACGAGGAAATGTGCTGGCGATAGAAAATCCACTTCATCGGGGCTTGATGACAATGGGCAGAGAGGCCTCGAGTTAAGAATGGCTTCTACTTGGGCGAAGAGGGTGGATAGCTCTTCATAAGTTAGCTTCGCGTCACCTAGTGACTTATTGATGAGTTGCTTAGATGCCTTGACATTTGCTTCCCACAAACCTCCAAAATGTGGTGCTCCTGGAGGGTTGAAATTCCAGTTGACATTTCGGATGGTGCTGTAAGAGACAATAGCTCCACGCGTCTTTTTGTCAGTGAACCAAGTGGCGAACTCCTTAAGCTGGTTTGCAGCACCAACGAAGTTTGTCCCACAATCACTGTACATCTGCTCTGGAAGTCCACGTCTTGACAGGAACCGCGTGAAGCAAGCCAGAAAAGATTCAGTTGAAAGACTCGTCACTCCTTCAAGATGTACTGCCTTTGTTACCATGCAAATGAACAGGCACAAGTAAGCTTTAGAAAGGGAGGCTTTGCGTTGAAGTGAGAAGCGTATGTGGTATGGCCCAGCGAAGTCAACTCCCACATGAAGGAATGCGCGACCTCCGGCCAGTCTGTATGCAGGAAGATCTCCCATTTGGGGAGCTGCCTCTTGAGCTTTGGCCTTGCTAGTAAAGCACCGGACACAGAGAAAAGTTCTCTTTCGCACTAGAGCTCGCAGTGACGGCACCCAATACTCAAGCTGGATAAGGGCTTGGAGCAAACCAGGGCCTGGATGAAGATGAATACGGTGGTAGTGGTCCACCAAGAGCTCCGTAAAATGGCAGTGTGGCAGCAATGCTGGGTGTTTCTGGCTATATGAAATCCCTTTAGCTTTGCCAATCCTACCGCCTACCCTGAACACTCCACGGGAGTCCTTGAAGGGTTTCAAGTTGCTGAACCTCTGATTTATGAGCTTATCAGCTTTTTCATATTTGAACTCGTAGAAGAAATGCGCCTGTAGGTACATAACACAGACCAATTTGGTGTGCTGCAGTTCAGCTGGCAAAATGGGTCCAGCTGCAATAGGCAAATGAGCCTTCCGAGACACAATCCATCTTCTAAGCCATGCGAAGAAACGGAGAAGTTTCATGAATGAAGAGAAGGTGTCCATCCAACGGAGGAATGGGGACATAGTAGAAGTAGTGGTAAGAGCTTGAGGTAGAAGTTTATGTGGAGGCCTCATCTCACTCAAATCCTCCACCACATCAGTGGGAAATTCGTTTGGCCACTCCTCATAAGGATCCAAGAACCATGGTGGCCCATTCCACCACAGACCACAACCCTCAAGCTGATCTGGAAACAGTCCTCTTGAGTTTATATCACTCGGGTTGTCATGTGACCGAATATGACGCCATCTGCCAACCGGGGCTGCACCCACTATTTTCGTAACTCGGTTGGCTACAAACGTTTTCAGGGTATAACTTGGTTTCGACAGCCAACCCAAAACTACGGTCGAGTCAGTGAATAGAATGGGTTCTCGAGTATGAGCGGGCAAAGACCTCAAGAAAGGTGAGATGGCGTTTAGGGTGTCTGTCAATAGCAAGGCCCCACACAGCTCCAATCTTGGGATAGAGATAGTCTTGACCGGAGCCAATTTAGTTTTCGCTGTTAGTAGATGGACCTGGACGTTGCTGCCCTTTGATACTCGTAAGTAGATAGACGCGCTGTAGGCTCTCTCGGAAGCATCACAAAATCCTGCCACAATGAATTCGGGGTTCCCAGAAGCAAACACGAAGCGAGGAATCCTGATGGTGGAGAGTGCAGGCAATTGTTCAACAAATTTTTCCCACTCCTCAGCAATATCAGCTGGAATGGGATCATCCCAGCCCTTCTCGTCCTTCCACAAACACTGCAAAAGGCCTTTAGCAGTCATCACAACGGGAGAGATCAGACCCAAAGGGTCATATATTTTTGCAATAGCCGATGCAATGGATCTTTTGGTTGCCACAATAGCTGGTGGCTGGATCCTGTAAGAGAAACAATCTTCAGTGGGATTCCATTGAAGTCCCAGGATCTTTATGGTATGGTCATCATTGGTGGACAGATCGATGGGCTGATCGTTCGTCTGTGCCACAGTATCCAACAACTCCTGCCTATTACTCGACCACTTGCTTAGTTGGAAGGTTCCTTTTCCCAAAAGATCGATGAGCTGCCGCTGAAGGTCCAAGGCTTCATCAACGGAAGCAGCACCTGATGCAATGTCATCTATATACATATCTCGGAGTACAACCTCTGCAGCCTTAGGGAATTGGTGGCCCTCGTCCTCGCAGAGCTGCTTCATAACAGAAAGGGCCAAAAAGGGCGCAGTTGAGAGGCCATAGGTTAAAGTAGAAAGTTCATACTTCTGCAGGGGATCCGCTTGATTGAAGCGCCAGAGAATATGTTGGTAAGGACGGTCTCGGGGATCCAGCAGGATAAATCTGTACATTTTTACCACATCGGTGGTGAATACAACAGGAAATCTCCTGAAGTTCATAAGAATAGATGAGATGTCCTTTTGTAGCTTCGGGCCAGTAAGAAGATGATCATTAAGTGAACCCAATTGCGTTTTTGAAGAGGCATCAAACACAACTCGCAATTTGATTTGTGATCTGTCTTCTTTTAGCACTGAGTGGTGTGGTATAATATATTTGGACTGTGCAATGGTGGGCGCCATGTGTTCCATATCACAGTACTCCTGCATGAACTGTGTGTACTTGTCTCTTAGTTGGGTATCCTTCAGAAGCTTTTCCTCCAAGTTATGGAAGCGCCTCTTTGCGGCAATATAGGAGTCACCCAGTTCTGGAGGGTTCCCCTTGAAGGGAAGGCGTACAACGTACTGTCCTGTGGGGGTACGAGAGTGAGTGTCTTGAAAATGAGCCACACACTGTCCCTCTTCCTTGCTATAGGGTGGGGCAATACACCCAGGCTCCTCTATCTCCCAGAATCTGTGGAGCTCATCTTGGATAGTTGGAGATGCAGCCACAGATGAGAGGACTGTGGCACTAGAAGGCGATCTCTCAAGAGGTACCTTGCCTGCAACGATGAACCCAAGAATGGATGGAAAAAGTTTGGGCCACCCCTCTTTCAATGAGATAATACCATCTCTACATACTTCAGGATAGAGATCACAACCCAATAGAAAATCTATGGGTTTACTTTCCCAAAATTTGGGATCCGCAAGTTTGTACCCTGTATAACCTTCCACAAAACCATCTGGTAAAGAAAAGTTTGGTAAATCACAAACTATTTCATTTAGTACAATGGCAGAGGTTTTCAAAACAGGAGAGGGCTGGTCAGATGGCTTGATGGAACACCATACTTTCCCTCGAGCACCTTCAAAGATGGTGCGACCAATCGCTCCTACTCCTTTCGGATTGTCCAGAACATCCAGACCAAGCCGTCGAGCAAATCGTTTGGTTATAAACGAAAATTGGCTACCACTATCAATGACCAGCCTTATCTTATGGTATACACCTCTTTTATCCTCTATCTCAGCCAAGGCGGTACCCAATAAGACATCTGGATCATCCACACGTGTAGAGTTGCAGCAGACAGGCGATTGGTCCATGCCCTTTTCCTGAGGAGTTGCAGCCAGCGTTGAGTCATGAGCTGAAGAGCGACCCGAATCAGATTTCCCAAGATGCAGCATTGCATGATGTCGCTCAGGACAGAACCGACAGTGCCATTGCGATTTACACTCCTTAGTGGCATGATTGCTTGACAAGCAATTCCGGCATCCATTCCACCGTTTGAGCATGTCAAAACGCTGTTTTGGAGAAACCTCAGCAAACCTTAAGCAATTCAATAGGCTGTGCTTTTCACCACAGACTATGCAGGACACAGAAGTCGACTTTGATTCACTCCTTTTCTGCTTACTGGAACTTGTCGAACTCTGATTAACCAACAAACTGGTTTTACGATGACTGCCAGGCGAAGAAATAGCTGGCTTCGTGGTTTTAGTAGAGGTAGTAGGGAAATTGGAGGTTACCCCCAAGGAAGTTGGATCAGCCAACTGAAGAGCTCGAACTCGATCTCTAATAAAGGTAGAAAGCTCTTCAAACGAAGGGAAAGGAGTATCCTTAAAATGAACTTCCAACAATTCACGGGTATATGGATCCAGAGCTCTAGAAGCCATATAGAATAGAATGAAGTCAGCTTCTTTTTCAATTTTAAGATGCCTAAACGCGGCAACATTCTCTGATACAATAGAGAGGAAGGAGGTGAAACTCTCCACTGTTGCTTTACTTGTGAGACGAGGGAAATTAACCACCTCGTTCAAGTAGGTAGTAGCCAGTAATCTTTTATTGTCATACTGGCTGCACAATGCCTGCCAAGCTAATGGGTAGTTTCCTGTAGTGACAGGCAGAGTTTGGATAACGGCTAAGGCAGGTCCTTTCAACGAGGATACCAAATAGTGAAATTTCTTCACTGGAACCAGAGCATCATCATCATGAATGAGTGACACAAAGATGTCTTTGAATTTAGGCCAACTCAATAAGTTCCCATCAAACTCAGGAAGGCTGATCTTGGGCAAATGATTCGATGAAGCAATACGAACAGAAGAATCGTTGAGAGGTATGGTGGTACTAAGCCTTGCAGCACGTTCTCCAGCCACAGTTGCATCCTTTTCAGACAGGGCAACGTAAGTAGAGTTGGCCTCATTGAAATACCTCTCCATGGTCTTAATCGTTACTGTATCTGTAGTAGTAGGAAAATCCTCAGGTGTACCCTGAGCTTCACATAAATCAGTCAGCTCATCGACCAAGGCTTCATATTTTTCATAGGATTTCTCCAAGGACCTAAACTGACCTTTGAAGGCAGTAACTTTACTGGTATCAGTGAGAGCTAACCTGCCCATATCATTGCATGCCTTGATTTTGGAAACCAGGTTAAAAATTTTCCTTTTTAATGAAGAAACTGACAATTCGTGAGATGGTGCCATGTTGATAAGTTTAACTGTTTAACTAACTATACACAATAGGTATTATAGACTAGAATAGGTTGGAAATAGAATAGAAAATTCAAAAACCACGTTCTTTGGTAAATGGTTACTGGAGTAAATTCACTCACTAAATAGAATTACTATGGAAGAAAATTCCAATAAATTCAAAATAGAAATCAGGTAGGTTATGCCTACTATCACAGAACAAAAAATGGCAACCGTGCAAGATATTTATGCTCACAAAAAAAAAAAAAAAAAAAACCAGAAGTACCTATTGAGCTTTCATATAGATATATAGAAAATACTGTATGAATCACACAGTGAAGATTATGTTCAAAGAACAAAAAGTGTAATACACTATAATAGAAAAGGTAGGTATACAGAAAATACTGTGTGAATCCCACAGTGATGATTCCTAGTTATGTTCCAAGAACAAGAGTGTAATACACTATACTAGAAAAGGTAGGTACATAGAAAATACTGCATGAGTCACACAGTGAAGATTGGTAGATATGTTCAAAACATGAGTGTAATACACTCAACTAGAAAAAATTAGGTACCTATTCAATTGTCAGAAAGGTTTTCATACACAAACAACCCAGCTTAACAGAATAACAAATGATAAGGAAAGTACTGATAAAGTGACCTTGCCTTTTAATGACATGGATAGAAGAGTAACAATCTGCTAAGAGGATTAGATCAGATAAGATAGCTAGGTGGACTGTAAAAGGTTTGGGGTGGTTGATATCACTAATCCCTGGCTCGAGTGGACCAGAATGATCAGGCAATAAGACCTTGTGATCAGAGGTAAAAACATCTACCTATAAATTTTGTGAAGAGGAGGAATAATTATATGTTTTGTTGCACCATAACATATGATAATGAGAATGAGCAAGCAAGAGTATGATTGTGTTTGATTGAATAGTGGCTCCTTTACCTTGAACAGCAGATCCCAGGTGGTCCAGGTGGGGCAATGGCTGGTGCTCAGGCTGATGAAGCTGAAGTATCCCAGGATCCCACTTATGGCACTTATTATATTTCCTATAGGGTTACTGGGATCTAGGGTCTGCATAGGAATTACAAAGGATCAGTGGCCACTTGGTATTGAGGGAAAACTTAGGCTATGGAGAGATAGATGAAGGTAGGTGATGGCTGGTTGAGCACTATAGAGAGACTGGCTGTTCCCTGGTGAGACTTGCAGACCTGCAGGTTCCTGAAGGTTCCCAAGAGAGTGGGACAGTACTTATCTTGGGGTTATGACACTTTGCCCTGAGGTGATACCTTTTAGAAGCCCAGATAATTTCATCACTTGCTTGCTCACAGGTAACTACATTGTATCTGATTGATAATAAATAAGGGTAAACATAACAATAGAGCCAGGAACATTATTACTACAACAATAGGACTACCTACATTTTGAACTTGGTTCCAGATATAGATATGTGTTAGTATTAATAAGCTATCAAGTTAGTATAGTATAGTTTAATAAGTTAGTATATAAGTTAATTATAATATTATGAACGTGCGCCAACACAGGTAATTTTTGTGTTTTAGTAAAATGAGCTTTTGAGGTATCGTTTTCCATGTTATTGGGACGAGAAGACCGAATGTGAAGTCGATTTTGACGGAAGAGTGGAAAATTGAGGTTATAACGAAGTTTTAGCTTTAAATTTACGTTAAATTTTAGTCTAAAATCGTCGTTTTTCCGCACACAGTTCGGGTCCACATTTGGGAACACAGTTGGGTCCTAGTTGTGCCCCAAAACACGGCAGCCCGATAGGCATACACAGCGTTTTTTCGTTATGGGAGAAAAAGCGCTGCAAAGTCCTTGTCACATGGGTTTATTATTCTACTGGACATACCTATAGGAATGCTGGCTGTTCATTTATTGTTGCTTTCATGTAAAATAATTGAAATAGCTATTTTGGCCCCCAAAACTAGAATTAGGTACTTAGCTCCCTCTTCCTTTTTTTTCCAAATTATCCCTGATCATTGGTAGTGCCATAATTTAATCGTCTTGATCCACGTGCCGACACTTTTCCCAGCGTTATTCTACAAATTGATGGTGATTTCAGACGATTTCGCAGGTTTTTGACTCATAAAAAATCAATTTTGGGAACCGAACGTGTGGTACAACCTCAATTTTCCACTCCTTCGTCAAAATTGACTTCATATTCGGTCTTCTCGTCCCCAAAAACATGGAAAACGATACCTCAAACGCTCATTTTACTAACATGTTACTAAAACACAAAAAGTACCTATTTTTATGCACATTTTCACTGATAACACCCCTGGGTATATTCCGATCGGGCTGAAAAGTTTCGGGACACAACTAGGGCCCAAATGGAGCATGTGTGCGAAAGAACGATTTTTTTAGACCGAAAATGAAGCCTGTAGACGTGATACGGCGTACGGCGGACGGACATTGCATTTTTGGAATCTACCTATGCACCTTGAAAAGTAAAAGAAAACATTTTGAGGGGTTGATATACAAATTTTTTGCTGAGCGATTACATAGGTGTATTATTCACATAATAATAAACCAAATGAGTGTATGAATAGGCGTTTTCGAGGGATTTTGAGGTTTTAGTGAACATGAGCTTGTGAGGTATCGTTTTCCATGTTTTTTCGGGTGAGTGGACTGAATATTAGTTTGATTTTAGCCGAAGAGTGAAGAATTGAGGTTGCAACGGAAATTGAGCTCCCGAAATTCATTTTTCATTAGTCAAAAACATGGGGCATTTTCTGAAATCACCACAAATTTGTATAATAACACTAGAAGTAGTATCAACAGGTGAATCAAGACAATGAAATGGTACTATCAATGGCCAAAAATAATCTGTTTAAAAATACCGTGCCTTATTCGTGTTTTTTGGGAGCCAAAATTGGTGGAAACCACCCAAAATAGCCGTTTCAATAATTGCTCATGAAAGAAACAGTAAATGAAAAGCCAAAATTTCTGTAGGTATGTCCAGTAGAATAATAAACCCATGTGACAAGGACTTTGCAGCGTTTTTATATTCCATAAAGTCATGCAGAACATACAATTTCATGAAAGTCACGAAGGACGTTCCCCTACACTTTACATAAAATTAGGTACACATTGTGTACCTGATCGTTCATTTAATACATTTGGGGCCAAATGGAATATTTTACAGATGATACGATGAGGCACTATGGCTTCACACTTCTTACATCTTGTTTCAATACAACTGTGATCGTTATCGACCCGAAAATGAACCGCCAGCGGTTGAAATCCGGCTCTTTGGTTCTGACAGAAAGGCAGATATTAGCGTGAAAACGGGGAATATTTTTTAAAGATCGGGTTTCGGTTCATTACATTCGATTGTCATAAAATCGACAGCTGATCGTCGACATCGGGACTTCATGGCTGTTTGTTTGAAAAGGGCGTTATCCTTCCGTATTTATCTCTTCAACAATTGTATAGTGAATTGTACCTTGAAAGTAGATTGAAATTTAAAAACCATCTGTGACTTGGTTTTCAAATCAAAGACGTCTAGTAAATCTTGTGAAAAAAAATTAAAAAAATTGAAAAATTAATAAAAACAAAAAACTCACAGGTACCTATTTTGGGAAATAACAAGTAGACATTTTCTATTACGAATTATTGGTAAAATCACTTCTTACTTTCTGACTAACTCTTGTGAACACATTGTTTCAAATTATTATTACGAATTCGGAACAGATGATTCTGTTTCTGTTTGCTTTTACACGATTAGCTCCGAACATGATAGTGAATCTCCACACACTTATTGCACACTCCCAAAATAAACATTGTAACTCATTATTCATGATCAGTTGTTGTGGTGGAAGTTTTTGCTACTGATACCCTTTACATTCTCAGTTGAAACTCACTTTTCTTCCTAATGCTTAGAGCTTCAGCTTGATGATGATCGAAAGGCGTAAGCCCTCATTTTCAACTCAGTCTCGTTCTCATTGTTTTTCGCACGCAATTTAATACGATTTTCAGAAAACCTTGAGATGTCATTTTCGCCACTTCGAATCTCAAGATGATGACCGCCACTCTCTCCACCTGTACTGGCTAATCTTCCAATTATACAAATAAAACAGCTGGTGCGAGGCATCACACTACTTTCCTCACCCAGGTTCAGGGGATATGTTGGCTGTGTGTTGTGATTCGTATCACTACGAGTAGATGTAGCGTGCAACAAGTGCTGTAGAGTGGTGTACTGTACTGTAGAGTGCAATGTTTAAAATATTACTATAATTATGTATGCGAGCTATTTCTAACTGAATACAAACAATTGCGGGCGACCAATATATTTAACATTTCACTTATTAACCTCACAAGAGTGATTTTAGTGCCTTGAGTGAAACAACGATTTTATTTCCATCTCCCAATTATAGGTATAAGAATGGAATAAGTATGGTGATACCATCAAAAATAGATGTTCGAGAAAACCATGGCATCTTAATCAGAAGTCCTCAAAACAAGGTTCTAGACGGTTTTCAGGTTGATGCCCCTTCTTTATGTGTCGCCGCTCCTTTTCAAGCTCGCCCTGGATACAGCCTTGGGGAAGCTGCCAAAAGAAGTAGGGTTTGATCTCGCCCCTGTGGTGCGAGCGTTGGCATTTGCTGACGACGTTGTCCTGCTGGCTGAATCCGTGACGGCTTGCTGATCACCCTTAATGAGTTCTCAGGGCAGCTGGCCAGGTGTGGATTGGTGGTCAACCCAGATAAGTGTGGGTCGGTGTCCTTGGTCCCGTCGGGCCACCAGCATACGGTGAAGGTTGTGGTCGATTTGTAGAGGGCAGTCTCCTTTCCCTGCCAGATCAGTGCTGGATGTTTGGCGGTACCTTGGAGTCGACTTCATGGGTGAGGCCACGATGGCAAAAGGCAGCGTGGACCTTGTTAAGTCTTTAGGCAGACTCACCAAGGCTCCGCTGGAGCCACAGCAACAG
The DNA here is from genome assembly GCA_954871275.1 of Leptopterna dolabrata. Taxonomy (NCBI): domain Eukaryota; kingdom Metazoa; phylum Arthropoda; class Insecta; order Hemiptera; family Miridae; genus Leptopterna; species Leptopterna dolabrata. The sequence continues at coordinate 3,843,813 of OX940977.1, read as the reverse complement.
CTGGGCCTCCTTCCCACTTACCTCGTACCAAAGCTAACCTACAGGCAAGTCTTTGGTAGGCTTAGTGAGGGGAGGCTGCGGATTCTTGATCTTGAAGTTCACTCTGCTGTTCGCTGTTGGCTGAAGCTCCCGCGTGGTGTCCCAAGCGCCTGTATCCATGCACTGGTGAAAGCCGGTGGCCTTGGCATTGCCTCTCTCAACAAGCCTCCCACCTCTTTGCCTTCAGCACTTGCTAGCCCTTCAGGCGTCGAGCTGAGAGGTCGCCCGTGTCACTGCTGCAGACCTCGACTTTGTCAGGCAGTAACTGGCATTGTTTGTCAGATCAATAACATCTGGTCCTTACCCCAGCTCGCCTGCTGAGTTCGCGACTTACTGCGTTATTCAGTAGATGGTAAAGAGATCCGACAGTGCTCTGAAGTCTCTTTCTCATCCCATTTGGTTGATTGGGCTTCGGAGGACATAGGAGCCAGTGACTCCCGGAAATTTCATGCCACACGCGTGGCCTCACTAGCCACAGTGGTAAGGTGTTCCAGAGGTAGTCCCCGGACTGTTAACACCCTTTGCCATACCTCTCCGGGCGCAAATGAGAATCTGTGTGATGTGGTGCAAGTCTGTCCACAGACTCATGGTGGCTCCATCCAGCATTATGATGCGGTTACCAGGTAGCAGTGGATGGAAGCGGAACATGGGCTGCCATCAAGCCGGACTGGTCTGCAGTTATCCTGGATTTCCATATTTTCAATGGCAGCGTGGACACGGAGCAGACCTGGAGTGCTAAGAAAAGCAAGTCCAGTAGGAATGATTTGCAGCAATCAGTGTCCCAGCTGTGACGGTATATGGGGATACCGTCCATATTGGATCCGGGCTCTTCCCGATCTTTTTGAAACGTGTGAAGGGGCGGTCGATTCGCGAAAACGAGTACTCAGCTCCTGGAGGCATTGCGTTATAAACAAACCAGCGTCTCCGGGTGCAGCTGTCACACTACCTCCCTACCTTTCTTGAGAATGGAGAGGGGGAAACTGCGCTGTATGGTCGGCGAAGTTAAACCCCTCATCCATTACACAGCACACGGGAGTGGCGGCTGATTACATTAAGATACTGGCAGCCACCTTGTCATAGTGCGGGGTGCGGTGCGGAAAAAGTGCCACGGAGTTGCGCGTGCTGGGCATCTCTGCTGGAGTACTCATTGGTAAACCACGTCCTATGCGCGGCTCATACTTAAACTGGTGGTCATTTTATAGGGGCGCTTCCTTTCATCCCACTTCCTCTTCCCAACTTCCTTCATCATGCCTACCCCCACGGGTCGGCGTCGGGTCTCTCCATTATTTCATTCATTCATTTATTTTTATTTAATGGCGTGCCCCCATCGCCTTTGAGGGGAGTTTCGTTAGAGAGAAGAGAAAAAAGTGGGGCGGGCCCCTACCGCCAGCTTGTATCCATACTGTGATGGAAGAATATGGAAGTATTGTGTGGCAGTCTCCACACCGGAAATTCGGATCTCTGATTTTTTTGCACAATAAATTTGGTTTTAGAATGGTGTGAAACGGACATGTGGCTTCTTTTAAATTTGTGCTTAGGTTGTTACCCTCTCCAAAAGAGTGAAATGATAGGAGGATCCATGAAAGAAACCTAGCTTCGGAGAGGCTTCCCTAAAAGTGTGGGCTCTGTGAGGTTTGCTGACAGCTGCTGGAGTCATCTACAGCATTTGTGTGATTCCCTGTCAGTGCGTTGTGGGGAGGGGCGGAGGGGGGTGCTGAGGTCGATCAGTTGGCGGGGTCGATTGGATCGAAGGATGATCGAACGGTTCAGTTGAATTTTGAAATGTCTCCTTTTGGAGGTGAGGAAAAAAAAAGTTGGTGCAACCGCGAGGCTGGTGATGCGGTGACGCTGACTGGTTGTGTGGGGAAGGGGGGGGGGGGGTCTCATAGAGTGGCGGGGAAGGGTTACTACGGCGAGGAGGGGAAGTTGTCCCGAGAACTTGATTTCCTCTGGGCGCACCTTCAGCAAGGCCGTTCGTTCATCCTCGCGACCTTTTACAACCGCGAGGTATTTGGAGGAGGTTGCTGCGTGGTAGGAGGGAGGGGGGGATCAACGCCCCATTCCTTCGCGTATAAAAAAGCCCTCCCCTCCCCTCCCCTCCATCACCACACCATTGTAACCTCCTTACCACTGGAACCTCCTCACCAATGTAACCCATCTCCTCCGACCCGACTCATCGCCCGCGATGTGGTCCCGTGCACCTTCACATCGGAGCCTTTTACGGCGAGAAATAACTACCACGTTTATAAAATAGTTACTTTGTCAAGCAATGAAAATTGAAATGAAGCCTTGTGACATTACAGGAGTATTACGTTTTTATTGAACTGCAAATAGTAGATCCATACAACTTGTTTGTAGGTAGGTGTAATTACGGCAATTAAACAGGCAGTTTTATGAAACTATTCGCCCCTTATCATTTCCCCTCTCTTTCCCCCTCTTCTGTCTGTACTCATTGTCTTGTAACTACTGTAATTTATACTACTGTAGCTACTGTAATACATGTTATAACCAGGTAATAGAAACTTGGGAGGCGGTCAAAATATATCGTAAAGTTTAGTTGCCACCTTCAGGGCTATTCAGACTACAGGAATCCGCAAACGACTGACTATTTTGAAGGTAGTATAGGTAGGTACCTACCTAAAACTAACTGTACTACCTAGCTGAGGATAATAGGTGTATATTATAAAGCTTAACAGTATAGAGTAGGTCAGAAAGGTTAGTTCGTGAATCTGTCCGTCCGCCGTACGCCGTACTTCGCACTTTTCTTAGTTACCAATAACCGAAATTAATGAAATTTGGTTTGTAGGCCCTGTTCGGGGTCTAGTTGGTCCTCGAAGCTCGACGTTACTGTCAGTAATCTCTAAGGGGTTAAAACTACGGGTTGAAGTTTCCAGAACGCCGTAGCTCGACAACTTTCAACAGAAGGGTATGGTTTTTTTAACGTTTTTAAACTGATCTTGAACTAAAGAATTTTTTGAGACCACCCGGAGCATTGTACGTTCAGTCGTTCGTTTGCACCGAAAAGCTTCGTCAACATGATCGTGAATGAAACGGTATACTTCCGGCCCAGATATCATCGCTTAGGGAGCACCTGATTATAAAGTCGAGTTGGTTGTTTTGGGAAACTATTTCATTTGAAAAATGGTAGCTCTTTTCGACTGCGTTGATAGGTACTTTCGGAGCTTGAACAAACGTCATGCTTCATGAATAACATAAAATAATTATTAATTTTTATGAAACTGTAACTTCCGGGCCGGCTCCAGTACTCGATTTAGGGCTTTCCTGGTGTGAGCTCCACAGAAAACAGTGATCTACGCAGAAGGGGCATCTATACTGGTAAATTATTACACAACGGTTTCTTGCACAACAGTTTGTTACACAACGATTTATTATTTACCGTATGCTTCATGAATAACAACAAGTAATTTATTATTGATAGAATTATTGAGTCCCGCGCATTTATATGTAACTGGAATTCCCAGGCCCGGTCGAATAAGCGATTTAGGGCCTTCCTGGGGGGGGGGGGGGGAGCTCGAGAGTAGGTATTGACCAAGGGAACAGTGATATACGCAGAAGGGGCATCTATACAAGTAAATATTAAACGTTGTGTAATAATTTACAGCGTTTTTCAATCCATTTTTGGATTCTACGTACCTTGAAACGGAAACCATCAAATTTGGTGGTGGGGAGGGGTTCCCCTCTGCTCGATTCCGAAGGTTCATTATTGAAAATAATAAACCACGGTGATTTCCACGGTACCTTCCATGTTTTGTTAAAGTTTGTTTTTGTGATCCTCGGGACTTTTGAGGTGCTGTGTTTAGTTATGCATCCACTTTTATTGCTGGGGCCCACTAAATATTATGATTTTTACGTAGATCCTCAATCCCGGGATTGGAAGAAACACAGACGGGGTCGCACTGCCTACTGCTACTTGGTGCAACCTGGCTCGCCTACCGTTGTTTTTCGATAAGTCGGACACATCTGCCTCGGTGCGCGATGAATTGGCTTCGGTTCGACGGGCTGGCTTGAAAACATCAACGTGTACTGACTGCCAGGCCCTTGGATCAGTCAGTGACTATCAGCAACTGACCCATCAACTCGCGCCGGTGCTCGCACTCACACTGCACTGGCCAGTCGTAGGCGTGGGCCGGCGCAACACGTTGCACTCGGCCTCAAAGATCCTCCTGCACTCGGAGGTTGTCGACCCCCAACACGCTTGCGACCAGTTTTTGCTTCCACACGATCGAAGGTAGGGAAGCCTTGGATTCGTGATTGAGTAAAAAAAAAGGTATGTCCTCCAAAATGAAAATTTCCACTGCCATTTTGCGTTTCAGTCATCAGGGAACATTTTTGGTTCCGTATCAGTCAGTCTGTCTGTCTGTATGTGGTAATTCCTTGTAACGCCCATAACTACCCGAAATAATGCTCGAAATGGGCTGAAATTCGGAAGGTAGGTGTGGGTTGGGTCACAGACGGTCCCCTACAAAAATCATCGAAAAAGTACGGTAACTTTCGTCTGTGCATGCACAAACGTGAAATACTTGAAAAGCCCATAACTACCCTAAATATCGTTTAAATGAGTTGAAACTTAGAGGGTTGATCAGGAATAATACTTTGATAGTTCAAAATGAATTTCATTGGAATCGTAACGTAACTTTTGTCTGCCCCTGCGCGAACACGAAATGTTGGTCGTTTCCTTGTAAAGCTTCTAACTACGCGATAAACAGTCGTACAGAGCTGAAATCATGAGGCTACACGTGGGTTGAATCGCAAATGGTCCCGCATCAAAATTAACCTACCCAACCACTTTATACGTTCAAAGAAAAACGGAGTTATTAAAAAAAAAATAGTCTATTTCCTCTAATTTAGACTATTTTTTCAATAACTCCGTTTTTCTTTGAAATGGATTTCCACGATTTCGTCGCGAGTGATTTAGTTCGTACTTTAAACGTTCATGTGATTCAAGGGAGGAAGCTATGCTGCCTACTCGAATTGGCAGACGTTTTTAAAAAAATTGAATATTTGGATTCTACATACCATCAAATTTGAGGGGGTTTAAAATTCCAAAGGTTCATTTTATTGAAAAATAATAAACGAATAATTGTTTTTGTTTGGATCAGATCTGTCACATGCGGGGGTCATATGCTTCTCCCACTCGGTTTGGGGTACGAAGCCACTTGAGGGGTTTGTGGGGGGAGGTGAACCGTTCAACAAGTGCACGAACACCTGTGGAGCTACCGACTCAAACCCCCCCTTGACTTCTCCACCTGGTCGGCGTTACGAGCGATTACAGGTGGTAGGTGGAGGGTCACGCCTCCTTCTTATCACATGTCACCGTTATCACTTACACCCCCCCCCCCCTCCACTCTCACACCATCAAAAACCTCTGTGTCTCTTATTCCCCCCCCCCCCCCCCACGAATCACCTGTGGTGATCCTCGGAGGGCAGGCCGGCACGTTCCGTCACTCCACACCGCGTCACGCGTTCTCTTCTTGTTCCAGTCATCTGCGTCTCCGCCATCCTCTGCTCCCCGTCACAGGAGGCGGCAAAACTCTCGAATTTCCCAACCCCGGAATCTGATGGTTTAATCTAACGAGCTTGTTGGCGAAGTAGGTAACTTATAAATTCTCGACACCTTACCTACCTTAGGCTGTCCTCAGAAGGAAGGTGCTGAGAATTTCAATTTTGTATGAAACATAAACAGAAAAGCTGCAAAGTCCTTGTCACTTGGGTTTATTATTCTACTGGACACACAGAAATGTTGGCTGTTCATTTATTGGTTCACTAGCATGACCGCTCGCTTCGCTCGCTATCCGATATTCGCTGTACGCAGTATCGTACTTAATTCCGACGTTGCACAACTTGGGAGCCTACTGGATATTCGTGCCAAATTTGGTCGATATCCGTCGAGCCATTCAGGACTTGACCATGGTCGACCATATTTCCGCTATGGTCAGGGAATTAAAAATGCGCCTACGTTCAACTTGGGAGGCTACCGGATATTGGTGCCAAATTTGGTCGATATCCGTTGAGCAATTCGGGATTCGACCATGGAGGGGCCCATGGATGCGCTATGGTCGACCGCGGGGGTAGTCCGAAGGGTCGATCGTAGATAGAATTTCACGTAGATTACGAATACGCGATAAAAAATAGGGGTTACCATTTCAATCAACGAAGTTGACCATGGTCGACCATAGTTCCGCTATGGTCAGGGAATTAAAAATGCGACGTTGCACAACTTGGGAGCCTACTGGATATTCGTGCCAAATTTGGTCGATATCCGTTGAGCAATTCGGGATTCGACCATGGAGGGGCCCATGGATGCGCTATGGTCGACCGCGGGGGTAGTCCGAAGGGTCGATCGTAGATAGAATTTCACGTAGATTACGAATACGCGATAAAAAATAGGGGTTACCATTTCAATTAACGAAGTTGACCATGGTCGACCATAGTTCCGCTATGGTCAGGGAATTAAAAATGCGACGTTGCACAACTTGGGAGCCTACTGGATATTCGTGCCAAATTTGGTCGATATCCGTCAAGCCATTCAGGAGTTGACCATGGTCGACCATAGTTCCGCTATGGTCAGGGAATTAAAAATGGGACGTTGCACAACTTGGGAGCCTACTGGATATTCGTGCCAAATTTGGTCGATATCCGTTGAGAAATTCGGGATTCGACCATGGAGGGGCCCATGGATGCGCTATGGTCGACCGCGGGGGTAGTCCGAAGGGTCGATCATAGATAGAATTTCACGTAGATTACGAATACGCGATAAAAAATAGGGGTTACCATTTCAATCAACGAAGTTGACCATGGTCGACCATAGTTCCGCTATGGTCAGGGAATTAAAACTGCGACGTTGCACAACTTGGGAGCCTACTGGATATTCGTGCCGAATTTGGTCGATATCCGTTGAGCAATTCGGGATTCGACCATGGAGGGGCCCATGGATGCGCTATGGTCGACCGTGGGGGTAGTCCGAAGGGTCGATCGTAGATAGAATTTCACGTAGATTACGAATACGCGATAAAAAATAGGGGTTACCATTTCAATTAACGAAGTTGACCATGGTCGACCATAGTTCCGCTATGGTCAGGGAATTAAAAATGCGACGTTGCACAACTTGGGAGCCTACTGGATATTCTTGCCAAATTTGGTCGATATCCGTCAAGCCATTCAGGAGTTGACCATGGTCGACCATAGTTCCGCTATGGTCAGGGAATTAAAAATGCGACGTTGCACAACTTGGGAGCCTACTGGATATTCGTGCCAAATTTGGTCGATATCCGTCAAGCCATTCAGGAGTTGACCATGGTCGACCATAGTTCCGCTATGGTCAGGGAATTAGAAATGCGACGTTGCACAACTTGGGAGCCTACTGGATATTCGTGCCAAATTTGGTCGATATCCGTCGAGCCGTTAGGCCGTGGGAAGACGGATTGACAGACAGACTCACAGAGATTCGTTTTTATAATATATTGAGATTCACGTGCAATAATTGAAATAGCTATTTTTGATGGTTTCCGCCAATTTTGGCTACCAAAAACACAAATAAGGTACGCTTTTTTGGTTTATTATTTTCAATAATGAACCATTGGAATCGAGCATGAAAAAAAAAAAAAAAAATTGAAACAAGATGTAAGAAGTGTGAAGCCTTTAGCGCCTCATCGTATCATCTGTAAAATATTCCATTCGGCCCCAAATGTATTAAATGAACGATCAGGTACACAATGTGTACCTAATTATATGTAAAGTGTAGGGGTACGTCCTTCGTGTCTTTCAAGAAATTGTATGTTCTGCATGATTTTATGGAATATAAAAACGCTGCAAAGTCCTTGTCACATGGGTTTATTATTCTACTGGACATACCTACAGAAATGTTGGCTGTCCATTTATTGTTTCATTCACGTGCAATTATTTAAATGGCTATTTTTGATGGGTTCCACCAGTTTTGGCCCCCATAAACACGGATTAGGCTCGGCTTTTCCTTTCAACAGATTATTTTTGATCATTGATAGTACCATTTAATTGTCTTGATTCACCTCTTGATACTACTTCTAGTGTTATTATACAAATGTATGGTGATTTCAGACAATGTCCCATGTTTTTGATTCATGAAAAATGAATTTCGGGCGCTTAACCCTCGTTAAAACCTCAATTTTTTCACTCTTCGGTCAAAATCAACCAAATATTAGGTCGTCTCGCCGTAAAAAACCATGGAAAACGATACCTCATAAGCTCATGTTCACTAAAACCTCAAAAATCCATCGAAAACCCCTATTCCTACACTCATTTTTCTCCCATAGCACCCCTGGGTGTATGCCGATCGGGCTGCCGTGTTTCGGAGCACAACTAGGACCCAAATGTGTTCCCAAATGGGGAGCCATGTGTGCGGAAAACGACGATTTTAGACTAAAATTTAACGTAAATTTAAAGCTGAAACTTCGTTAAAACCGGTTCATTATCAAAAGTAAAAACCCATTAAAAAGTAAATAAAAGGACATACAATTTAAAATGCACGTTCCTTCAGCTGAATGCAGCGACAAAGAAGACTACTGTCGGGTAATGGAGCATTATTTTGCTAATTCAAAAAAGGATCGCGCTTGCTCTCGAAGTCTGCATAATATTGAAGCTCTACGAAGACTGGTGAGACCTGTAGCTCCTTACGGGGTTAATTCACCGCCAGCTAGTACTCGAGCGGAAAGAGCAATATTGTACGGAGCAGTACGTGAAGTTGTGTGGCGTTGTTCGGAAAATAATGCGGAGCTGTTAAACAACCAACTCGACTGCCCCACACTTCTGTCGAAGATCAGCCATGTTGCACTCGCTTGCCAATGCTTTTTTACGTCCCTTTTTCTCCTGCAAACTACCAGAGAAGCCTACCCCTACGCAGAATTTCTCACAGTGCGAACCTCTTCCTGACTGTTAACCCCGATTTCGACTTTTTTCACTCATTGGACTTCATTGGACAGGACGGCGGAGGACGATAACCATCGGTCACACGAGGCCTGAAGAAGAAGAAGAAGAAGAAGAAGTCCAGAGTTGATCATTCAGACATTTGCCTGAAATTTTGATTTTCCTCCCAAATCGTTTGTTCGCATTGTGACGGTAAATGGAAATCCCGTCCAATTTTATATTGGATCCGGGCTCTTTCCCGATCTTTCTGACACGCGGCTGAAGGGGCTGTCGATAATCGAAAACGAATCGTCAACTCCTGGAAGCATTGCGTAATAATCAAACCAATGTCTCCAGGGGCAGCTGTCACACTGCCTCCCTAACTTTCTTGAGAATGGAGAGGGTGAAAGTGCGCTGTATGGGCGGCTAGTTATACCTCATCATCCATTACATATGTCATATCCATTACACGTGGCACATGTCTCTTTATTGATTAAACGCCTACTAAAGTTTAACTAGGTACCACTTTTTTACAATTTGCGCAAATGTGTTAACACAAAATTTTTGATTATGCCATACAAATCTTTGGTACAAGGCATTAGTTATTTTGGAATTCTGGCCTGGGGAGGAGCAGTACCTTCTGTTTTAAAACCCCTGAAAATTGCACAGAACGCTATTTTGAAAATCATTGCCTTTAAAGCCAAGCGCTTTCCTACCGCCGAGCTGTTCAGGACAGTCTCTGTTTTTTCTATTGCTCAATTGTACATTAAAGCTGACCTCCTGTATTATCATAAACATCCGGATGAGTTCACCTATGCCCAACCTAGTGAACGATAAGCTTTCCGTCAGGCCACTAGGAGTCTCATACACATCCCGTATACGCGCTTGAAGAGCACTAGTCGCCATGTTTACTTTGGTTTACCTTTTAGCGAATTTTCAAAGAAAATGAAGCTATTGCAATGGCTTCGAAATTTAAATAATATAAATTTTTGGAAATTTTCTTCATAGAAATCCGTTTCAGACCATTCTAAAACGATTCCTGAAATTTAACACTTTTTTATATGTATATATATATATATATATATATATATATATTTATATATGTGTCACTCCAGACGATAACTCTCGATAGAATTGAGATAAACAGCTCAAATTTGCACAAAAAATCTATCTTGGCAATCGAAAGGCTAAGTTCGAAGATGGGCGAAATTGGCCTACTCTAAGGAGGGTTTTGGCGCATTTAAAGTGCGCAAAAATTACCCAAAAATCCCCAAAATGTTATTTTCCAACAAGTGACCCCTCATTTTAAAGGTTTTTGCACGCTGAACACGATGGTGGAATCGGATTTTAGATATCTTGATCCGTTCTCAAATTAGAGCATTTAAAGTGCGCAAAAATTACCTAAAAATCCCCAAAATGTTATTTTCTAACAAGTGACCCCTCATTTTAAAGGTTTTTGCACGCTGAACACGATGGTGGAATCGGATTTTAGATATCTTGATCCGTTCTCAAATTAGAGCATTTAAAGTGCGCAAAAATTACCCAAAAATCCCCAAAATGTTATTTTCCAACAAGTGACCCCTCATTTTAAAGGTTTTTGCACGCTGAACACGATGGTGGAATCGGATTTTAGATATCTTGATCCGTTCTCAAATTAGAGCATTTAAAGTGCGCAAAAATTACCCAAAAATCCCCAAAATGTTATTTTCTAACAAGTGACCCCTCATTTTAAAGGTTTTTGCACGCTGAACACGATAGTGAAATCGGATTTTAGATATCTAAATCCGTTCTTAAATTAGAGCATTTAAAGTGCGCAAAAATTACCCAAAACTAGGATAATCTTTAAACTCTTACCCCCACCCCCTTAGAGTGGTCAGATTGAAAAATGTGAGAAGTATTAATTGAAGACGAGAGTTCGAAGCAAAAAAGGGGGAGGCAAACGATTAGTACAACTCCTTGAATTTACCCACAGCGATCAAATAAATAAGCACTTAGTACAATTACGTAATAAACAAACGGTAGAATCAGGATGGACAAAACGTACAAATTAAAATAAATACGAAGAGAATATACATAGAAAACCAAATTTTAGACCGAAGTTTTCCTTTATTCAAAACCATAGCCATTAATTCGAATATTTCTTTGAAAATTCGCTCATTAAGTCATGCTGCATGACTGATTTTTTATATTAAGAATTTTGCCTCAACCCGTGTCCGACGCAATTTTGTCTAACCGTAGTGTATTTAAGAAGCATGTCTTCACTTGGTTAATGTCCAAAGGATATGCAGAATTCGAAAACTTATTTTCCAGCATATATGCTGCGTACGTATTGTGCACTGAGTAGTGGTGGTGAGGTCTCTCTGGCTACATTATCGGGAGCATAATTTCGGGTATCTGTTTCCTTGGTCTACCTGAATTCCCTCACTCAGCGGGGAACCTAGTTCCTTGTAGTGGGGTAGTTCCACTATTAAAGTAATCCTAAGTTCGCTGTTTCTTTTGTTTTTGTATGTTTTTTTGTTTTTACCTTGCTCCACCAGAACGTTATTATTTTTAATGGTATTTAGAGGAATGAAATTTACTTTCCTTTCAACCTTAATTTCATTACATGGTAGCAGAGCGTGGTTTGGTGGGTATGTGCTGAAATTCACCATCCCCCCCCCCCCCACTTATTTTATGGGTATTTCCGGAAGGAATTTCTACCCATTGGTTTCCAGAAGGAAATCTCATATAAACCCCTTTGTATATGAACGCAGTATTGGCCAATTATCATGTATATAATACATATATTTAATTTTTCTCCAGCCATTGTGCTGTTGTTCTTATTAAGGCGCTCAATGCCCTATTCTTTAGTTTCAACCTTAGTTTCTTTATTTCCAATTCCGGCAGTACAATGTTTGTAGGAGCTACGTTCTCCACCAGTGAATAATTGGCAGTAGTACCATTGCGATGGAGTTTTTCAGATGGACCATTTCTGAATCAGAACCCCATACTAATTCCAGTCTCGTGTCAGTTAACTTCGCATACTGATTCTTCAAATAAGTGTGTTTTTAAGGGGAGGAGTGTGACGACGATATATGGAAACCCCATCCAAATTTTTACTGGATCCGGGCTCTTTCCCGATCTTTCCGACACGCGGCTGATGGGGCGGTCGATTCGCCAAAACGAATCGTCAACTCTTGGAAACATTGCGTAATAATCAAACCAGTGTCTCTCCAGGGGCAGCTGTCACACTGCCTCCCTAACTTTCTTGAGAATGGAGAGGGGGAAAGTACGCTGTATGGGCGGCTGGTTATACCTCATCATCCATTACAGCATTCAACTACTGGTTATTCCAGTTAACCAAGAGAAATAACGAATATTTACTTGGTTTCCAAAATTGTCTACCAGCAACCACTGACGCCCACTGTGAAGTTCTTTCCTCACATCGCAGTTTGGAAAGCCCGATGGTACATGATGGTACCCTGTATGTATACTCGCATGATAGTGGAAATGGCATAGAGCATGCTGGTTTGAATGAACGACCGGTAAATCCTACCGCACCACGTTCATTTAAGCCGATTTATTGTCACGCGGTTGTACGAAAAACGAAATTAGGGAGTAAAAATATACCCGCTCCGAACGGAATAAAGCGATTCCCTCCACCATGATATTCAAAGTATTCAAAAGGGTTAAACCATGAAAGCGGCTGAAATCGAGACGGAAATTTCATATTTCAAAAACATAATCGTGTACCGAGTAAAAGTGACCTTTTGAGACTGCTACGAGTTGAAAAAGCGGCGGCAAAAGCTTTAACGGAAGCCCGAGGACAACGGTTTCGTGTTTTGTTTGAAGTTGTCCGCTTCAAACGAGTTGAGCTAATTGCGAGAAGCTCGCAATTTAGAGAATTGCGAACCATCAGAAGCAAGTGCGCTGCTATCGAAACTCATTTGATTAATAATTATCAAAAGCCATATGGAATTCTGGAACCCTTTTCGAATCTCGGAATCGGGACCGTGTTTTTGTTACGCGGTATTCGCCTTTGTTAGGGCCAGATCCTCGTACATGGGCGAAAATCATCATTATAACATTCTAATCCCTTTCAGGAAGGAAAATTCTAATTATAAACCGTCGAACGGTATAATAGATTTCTTTGTTCTTATCTAGTTTCTAATCAAGTTTCCAACTGTCCAACTGTATTATTGTCGGGTATTCTGATAGGAAATTTTGTGCTGATTACGAATGTTCGTTATGTTGATACGTACAGTGAAGCCTGTAAATAATTTAAGGAGTTATTTGGCGGAAAACCTCCATATTTATGTATTGTTTTATTTTTATTTTTTATTGAACTCGGTTTTATTATTGTTATTTTTTCGCCCAAATTGATGGGTATTTTTTCCAAAGAAAATTGGTAGCTAATGGAAGTTCCATTGTACAAAAAATATTGTACAAAACATACTTCCTACGTTAAAGGATCTCTAAACAGCTCAATTACAGTAGTTACCGCTTATTGTAATAGTATTGGCACCAGCGCGAAATCATAAAAATAACCAACCTATACCAGAAAGCGAATGAGGGGTTCAAGGGCTGAATGATGAACTACGAGCAGTATGTAAATATGACTGCGAAATTTGGCTGACGCTGGCCAATGCGTCGAATTTTTTGAACAGTTCAATTTTGGTTTATTATTCTGTGAATAATACACCTATGTATTCGCTCAGCAAAAAATTTTTATAACACCCCCTCAAACTTTTTTCTTTTCCGTTTCAAGGTGCGTAGATTCCAAAAATGCAATGTCCGTCCGCCGTACGCCGTCCGCCGTCCGCCGTATCACGTGTACAGGCTTCATTTTCGGTCTAAAAAATTCGTTCTTTCGATCACATGCTCCATTTGGGCCCTAGTTGTGCCCCGAAACTTTTCAGCCCGATCGGAATATACCCAGGGGTGTTATGAGTGAAAATGTGTGTAAAAATAGGTCCTTTTTACGTTTTAGCAACATATTGGTAACACGAGCTTCTGAGATATCGTTTTCTAGGTTTTTGGGGTCGAGAAGACTGAATATGAAGTCGATTTTGATCAAAGAGTGGAAAATTGAGTTCTACCAAATGTTCAGCTCCCAAAATAGATTTTTTATGAGTGAAAAACCTGGGAAATCGTCTGAAATCACCATCAGTTTGTATAATAACACTGGAAAAAGTGTCAAGACGTGGTTCAGGACGATTAAATGGCACTACCAATGATAAAAAAAAAAAAAAAAAAAAAGAGAGAGAGAGCGTACCTACCTAATTTGTGTTTTAGGGGCCAAAATTAATGGAAACCATCAGAAGTAGCAATTTTGATTATTTCACATGAAAGAAACAATAAATGAACAGCCAACCTTTCTGTAGGTATGTCCAATAGAATAATAAACCCATGTGACAAGGACTTTGCAGCGTTTTTCTAGCCAAAGACAAATCACGACGTTTAGATTCAGACATTTTTCGAGAAAGTTCTCCACGCGACACACGAACAATTGATACTGAGTAGTTAGGCCGCCAACCACTTGAACAAATAACGGGAAACAGTTGACAGTTCATTGTACAAAGGGCGATATCCCATAACACTAAACTAAGCGATAACCCATAACAGTAAACAAGTGCAGTCCTTATGGGGCCGATCGGTTCCAGATATTCCATAACAATAGGCGGATCATAACGTCAAGCTCGATCACAATAAGCGGTACCTACTGTATATATACAAGTCATTTTGAAAAAAATTGCCTGTGGTACAGAACAAACTCGCAAAACGCGGCTAATTATTGCAATTTTCATGCGCAGTCACCCTTGTGATTCTCCCAGGAAATCACTAAATCGAGTACCGGAGCCGGTGGAGCAGTTATTACGGTTACACACAAATTCGCATTTTTCCACCGCCTCCACCTGTAACGCGCCATTTCGGCCCCACGAACGTCTCACCAGGTCATATTTGAAATTTTACTGGTCGCTGAACCTACGTAGGGCCCTCCACGTATTTCCGAGGTTTCGTATTGTTTGGATGATTCGTTTGGACTTGAGTAACAAACGTGTACCTATCAACAAATAGGTTAAAAAAAACTGTGCAAAGTCCTCGTGACATGGGTTTATTATTATTCTCAGTGAAGAGACCCGCAAAACTAATTTGACGGTTTTAAACTCGAATTAGGTTGCTATTGCTGACAAATTAATTAGTTTCGATTGTCTTGTCGGTACTTCTTCATTATCTGGTATACACCAAAAAAAATTCTCAAATTTTGATTAAATTATTTAATAACGTTTCTCAACAACAAAACAACTATTGCATACTTGTACCATCTATTCAGAAGTCCCAAACAACCTGCTCATTCACGGGATAGTTTCTGGGATTGTTTATCTTTTTTGAGATGCGAGCGCTAGCGAGCATCCAGATCGCTTGACAATGCGAGCGGCGGAATGGGAACTAAACTTCTTGCACACCCACCGTCTTGTCTGACTGAATAATCGATGTATTTGAGATAATGGTAATTGTTGTTGAGAAACGTTATTAAATAATTTAATCAAAATTTGAGAATTTTTTTTGGTGTATACCAGATAATGAAGAAGTACCGTCTTGTCTTGTTTCACAAGGTGAATTGTCTTTATTCACTTGTTAACACGACGTCCTGTGTTATTATACAAATTTCTGGTGATTACAGCCATTTTCGCAGGTTTTTGAAAGTTAAAACTTAGAACTCAGTCATTCGCTCAGTGGTCGAAATCAACTTCATTTTTGGCCTCCTCGCCCTAAAATACATGGAAAGCGATACCCCACGAGCGCAAGTTCACTAAAACACCCAGAAAATCCTATTTTTACACCCATTTTTCACTCATAATACCCCCGGTGATATTCCGATCGGGCTGCAAAGTCTTGGGACCCACCTAGGGCCCCGAATGGAGCATAAATGTACGAATGAACGGGGTTTTAGTCAGAAAATTAAGGTAAATATCGATGGCACGGCGGACGGGCATTCTTGGAATCTGCACACCTTGAAACGTTAAAAAAAAAAAAAAAAAATTGAGGGGGTGTTCAAAAAAAATTTCCGAACCGAATAAATACATCTATTAGTCAGAAAATCATAAACGGAAAGTACCTGTATCAACGGAATCCGAAATAACCATCGCCAGTTACTGCGTTATTCCGATCCACTTCATCTTTGGTTTTTCTTATTTATGATTTCCCACCTCCACTAGAGGATGACAGCTATGATACGGAGATATCCGCATAAATTTCGACACGAGCAAGCTGTTTAGCATTTGACCTTGAGTGACTGGGAGATTAAATGATTATATAAGCAACCGGCGAGCGGGGTTACAGCGCATTATATTAGACGGCTATCTCCTTCATTCTGAATGAATTGATTCCGCGTAGAAGATCTATGGAAAGGAAGGGTAAAAATAAAAAGGGTGTAGTTCCGTATATATGTGCCCCTATTTTTGAACGTCACAGTCATTTTTCCACAAAAAAAGGAACATGATTAGCGTTTTGGAAACCTCAAAATCTCTTCCTTCGTCTGCTTCTCTCGACCGGTCCCTAACACCCTCCTACATCGGGAAATATCATATTTAAAAATGTGGGGGCACATACGGGACTATAAAAATAGTTCCGTGTGCGGCCCCCGTGCTGTTGATGTGTGCGCATGAGTCACGGTTGAACGTTTGTTTCCTACTTTGTTTCCTTTGCATGTGACCGACGAATTTAAATCACCCTTGTGGATCTATCGCTCTTGTATGGACAAGTGGTCTGGATACTGAAAGATAAAGCACTCCTCATCAATACTTTTAGACAAAAATATAGATGAGTGGGATGTATAGATCTCCCTCAATTATAGATCGCCCTTTTGTAGAAAAGTGACTTCAAGAGGAGATGGACAACCCCCTCCTTATCATTCTAGTACAAAATGTAGGTGAGTGGGATGTCTAGATCTCCCTTTATGTGTAGATCGCCCTTTTGTTTCACTCATTTGCTCAAAAACAAGTGGGGAACGTACGGAACTATTTCCGTTGTGTATGTGCCCCCACTTTTTTTGAACGAATGAAGACGTTTTGAGGTTTCTAAAACGCTAGTGATGTTAATTTGTTGTAGAAAAACGCTGCAAATTATTACACAACGGTTTATTATTTACCTGTATACATGCCCCTTCTGCGTAGATAGTATAATAAACCGTTGTGTAATAATTTACCGTTGTGTAATAATTTACACAATAACACTTCAACGTTTGTTCAAGTTGCAAAAGTCCCTATCAACAAAATCCAAAAGATCCATCATTTTTCAAATGAAATAATATCGCAGAACAACCAACTCGACTTCATACAGCCATCCGTGATTATAATCAGGTGCTCCCTCGCAATGATTATCTTGGCCGGATTTAAACCGTGTGATTCACGATCATGTTGACGAACCTTTTCGGTGTAAACGAGCGGCTGGTCGTACAATGCTCCGGATGGTCTCAAAAAATTCCTAAGTTCCAGGTCAACTTAAAAACTAGAAAAAAAAGAACCATACCCTTCTATTGAAAGTTTTCGAGCTACGGCGTTTTGAAAATTGCAACCCCTATTTTTCACCCCTTAGAGATGACTGACAGTAACGCCGAGCTTCGAGGACCAACTAGACCCCCAAACGGGACCTAAAAACCTAATTTCATCAATTTTGGTTCATGGTAACTGAAGAAAGTGCGAAGTACGGCGTAGGGTGGATGGACAGACATTTTTTTATCGCATTTTCGGATTCTGCGTACCCTGAAACGTAAACCATCAAATTTTGAGAGGGGGTGAAATTTTTATTATTTTTTTTTTTTTCATGCTCGATTCCAATGGTTCATTATTGAAAATAATAAACCAAAATTAATTGTCTTGGACGAGGGCACATACGGAACTGCACCCAATAAAAATGCCGTACAGGGGCATTTAGATTTTGCGACTCTTAGACTGATTATGTGGCGGTAAATAGAATTTAAACGTCTCAGCGGGGCGATATTCCCGGAATCCATGGATGTTAACGAACACTCGCTGTAAAAGATTGGTGGATAGACGTGGAATACGTTTGATTCGCCCGCATACGTTGAAATTGGACTGACTTTTAATTTGACGGTAGATTCAAATATACTACATTTGAGTCGTCTATACTCCCTAGAGCGAACGAAATAATATTCCTGTTCGACGTAGGTATGAATTTAGGCCTGAAAGATGTTTCCAACTCCCAAAATTATAGTTACATGTAGTGAAAATAGATTTACGGTACATGTGTATTATACGTCCCCCGAGGTCTTATCAACTGCTGAAACATCCGATATATTCCGTATATATTCCATGTCTACTATCGCTGTTTCCCGTGACGTGATAATCGATTCCCGAAATCGATAGTTTCGATAATTGATAAGACGCCGGGGGGCGTATAATACACAAGTACTTCCATGTGTAGGTATTGATTAATAAGTGTCCATACGTACTACACGTCAAATGTCACCGTCATCGTTGTTAGTGATTGGTAGATTCAATGCCAGAAACATCAAATTCCGTTGTATAGTCACATCTATCATGTTTATGTCATGCACTTTAGCCACGATCTAAAGTGCTACCCTCCCCACTTAGCGTCATAATCGTACTTGACTTCTGTTGTAACTGTTCATACCCCTTCGAAAATACATTATGATTTTCAAGGTATGTGGTTTCATAAAAAATAAATTATATGAAATCCGTTCATTTAGTCTTCGTATAGTGCAATAAATCCTGGCGGTCGTAAAGTAAAATGTCGGATTTTCAGACTATCTCCGAAGATCTACGAAGAATGAGGTTTACTGTTGTGCACCAAAAGCTGAACATTCAGTCGAGGGTGCAATCAGCTAACGATGCCCCTGGCCCGGGATAGAACCTGGTCCGGAAACTTGAAAACGGCATTCCTCGCCCTCTAACTCCTAATAGGCGTTATGAGGCTAAGGCCGAAAATTTTAATGGAATCTTCCACTACGGCCGTCTATGGGGTCTTCTTATGTTCGCAAGGATATTTCCGCGGGGCTTTCGCCGTAGCGTGTAGGTAACTCACCTATGTAGCAGTTCCATTTCGACATACGGTGTTACCGCAGTACTAAATTTGTGAGCAACAGAAAATCTTAGAACGTGCCAAAATACCGCAATATTGATAAGAAACCGCCGGATGTTATGAAAAGTGGGGGCCCGAAAAAACTATTTTAGGTATCAACCTACCTACCTGTATTGTCATGAATATTTGTGTACTCACGAAAGTGGATCAAATTCGGATTTTTGTGGTTCAAAAACTGCAGCGAATCGTCGAATACAGTCAGAATTCATTACCAGTGCTATATATATTCATAACGACTCTTACAGGTTGTAAGAAAAAACAAATAGGTGCGTGTATAATTAATTTTTTTCGAGAAGAGTGGTAAAAATTCTGAGGTGGAAAAAACTCACAAAATGGTATCTCACTAGCCTGATTGCTTCTATAAACAAGGGAAAAATTTATTTATTTTTCTTCAAATTTAGGCGTTGCTCTAAATTAGAATAATAAATGTGGTAAAATTAACATAAATTAGGGAAGGCGGTAGGTAATACCAGTAGGTACTGTACATCAGTAAACATTTTTGATTATAATTGGCTCAGATGGTCATGCTGTATGAGTGGTACTCCTTATAGGCCTCGTGCACTGGACTGGGTCAGAGCGCTCTGTCAGAGGCCCGCGGCGATGCTTGCTCCAAGGAGAGTCTGGCCAGAGCCCACTCCGGCCGTGGGGGTTCGGCCATTTCCGCCTGTTTCCGCTACCTCCTACTGCTTTACAGCATGCGGTACCTGTTTTTTCAGAAGCCAACTTCTTTCGAGGTAACTCGATAGCTCAGTGGTATCGGCATGAACCTTTGAAATGGTAGATCGTTGGTTCGAGGCCAGGAACATAGAAAGTTTTTTTGTCACCAACACTTTCGTAAGATCAGTTTTTGTTCGTTAGGGCTTCGAAACCATGATTTTCTTGACAGATTATTGATTTGAACAGCTTCTATAATTTATTATTACTTAATAAGCGATTGATGGAGTAGTACCTAGGTACTTAACTTTATATTTACAAATAATAATCGCTGCCAGATATGTGACCAACATTTTTAGTGGTTATAACCGTAGTGGCGACTAAATTTGCAAGGAAATGGTATATTTTTAAAAAGCCATTTTGCCCGCACAAAAATTAGGGGGGGGGGGGGGACGAAATGAAAATAATGGTAACATAAGTAAAAAATATATATTTTATTCATTTACGAGATTACAATTCACAGCTTATTGCCTATGGAACTTCTGACTATTCCCATAATTATCACAAAATATATAGGTATTTCCCTTGGAGAAATTAACGATAATGACAAAATTATACACTAGTCTCAGTATTACCCACCCTCTTGAAAATGTTATTCTAGAGAAAGCTTATCAAATCAAAATACTTAGTAGGTACAATTTAGTCTCTTTTAGGTTATAACTAGGTACTTAGATTAGTGTCACAAATACTGAACATGGAGAAAAAATCGAGAGGAAAATTGCCCAAGGCAACGACTTCATTTTTATATTAGAATATCACGACAATATCACATTTAATCAACCTTTTAATGCATATTTAAATGCATTTTACTCATTTGCGAGATTACAGCTTATTCTTGAGAAATTAGGTAAGTACAGACCTATGGAACTTTTGACTATTATAATAACTATCACAGAATATTATTATGAATTATAATAGCATGACAATATAACATGTAATCAACCTATCACGACTGTTTTGTCCAGCAATTCTTTATATATATTGACTTCGAATCATGCTATAATCTTATTACTATTTTATAAAATTTAGCTCATTTTGGTTCATGGTAACTAAGGAAAGTGCGAAGTACGGCAGACAGATAGAATTGGTTTATTCATTTGCGGAGTCTACGTACCTTGGAACGAAAAACCATCAAATTTTGAGGGGGCGTTAACATTTTTTTTATCGTGCTCGATTCTAAAGGAATAAGTTGAAAATAACCAAAATTGAATGTAGTTCGATACAGTTGAAAATAGCCAAAATTAATGAAAATAACCAGAATATCACGCTAATATCAAAGAGTTATCAATAATATAATACTAGTATAATACTCGGAACAATGTTATGTTAATTTTGTAGTTAATGTTGCAGGGTCTTCTTTTTCAATGCTGGTTAATGAGAGTTTGAAGGACGACTGAGGTGTTTTTGAAACCGTTATTTACTGAGAAACACAAGCTTTCAACTGCCCTCAGTTGTTCCTGATAAGAAAACATATCATTATTCTGGTAAACGTGAAGACGACTGTCTGAGGGCACACCTCGAATCCGCTGCATAATAAGCAGGCGTATAATTTCCGATCAGCCATGACTATTCTCATGTTATTTTAACGAAAATGACTTGTCACTGTAATCAATGATAAGTAAACTGATAAGAAAGTGATAAGGATACGAGCCGATCGCGGAACCACGGAACAGCAAATTCCCCGCGGAAACAGGCGGAAATGGCCGAACACCCACGGCCGGAGTGGGCTCTGGCCAGACTCTCCTCTTGCTCCATAGGTCCACTAGTATTACAGTAAATTAACGTATACGGCCACTTCGTTCCTCCATTCACCAACCGTACAGGCCTTTTTCGAGAATTCTGTCGACAGTATCCATCTGGTTCACTCGCCGGACATATAACTTTAAACTTTGTCAAATAAATAAGGTCTGTAATAAGGAAGAAGAAGAAGTTGATTGTGTTGGCCTATTGACAAGTTCCTGGTTGAGCGTTGTGTGATTGTGATGTCAAACGTCGTTATTAAAACGCATTTTTGCCGATTAATTTGCCCGTTTTGGCTAGTGCAAAAGCCAAGGTAAATGTACAGAAATTTTGTCCTGCGAAGAACGGGGATTGACCGACGGTAGAGAAACGACTCTCAGTACATTAGTAGGCACTTCGACAATCGTCAGTCAATCAAACCCCTGTTCCCTTGAGATGGCTATGAGTACTGTAATATTATTACTACCTACTTGCTTTGTTCAACAATTCGAATTTAATGAGCCTATTCCATTCTTCGATTTCATTGATTTTCTAGAGGCTGTGCCGTAAAATTATCAAAGACTCCATCCGTTCTTATCGATTTTGACTACAGACCATCCACAACATTCGTTGGTGGCTATCTGATTTATCAACAACCGTACAATCCAAGTTTCAACCGTCAATTCAAGTTTCCCAAGAACATTAACTCAGGTGCCTACAAATGAACTGATGCTATAATTTTCTGTCCAATCACAGGAACGGATTGATTGCTAGTGGCCATTATCAAAATGTCAGCGGTACCCAAGGGTATCTTAACTTCCTTTTAATTAGGTATTTTTTAATGCAAATATATTCCATCCTGAGAATTTTGACACCATCCGTACTCCACTACGTCAAGTAGTTTTTTTCCTACGGTAGGTCGCCACAAACTTCCATCAGGGCTAAAGAACGAAGTTAAGCACATTATTAGCAGGTACGTGAATAAATCTTGCGATAGCGCTAGTGTACCTTACGAAAGTAGTTACATGTTGAGCACGAGCATTCAAATCATGTCAAGAAATGCGCGGACAGTTTTATGGACAATTGGTTTATATTTTAGTGTGAGTGTGGATACTTTTTCTATTAATTGCAATTCTCCATTTTTTCTCTTCCCTCCTTTTCAAAGGGTGTTTGGTATTTTATGGAAGGATAGATGAGGTTTTTTCTCTCTGATTGCCACTAGCGATACAGCAGTTCACCATTTCACTGGCGTGGTACATACTTGCCTAAGAAGTAGGTATTTTAGGTACCGAATTACCATTCAAAATTATTTTTTTACAGAGTATGGTATATTTTACAAGAAAACTGTAGAATGCACTCGGAATCTGACACCGTAGTAGAAAACAATCGAAAGAACTGGAAGACAAGAAATTGAAACGAAAACAAACTTGGTTCTTATTCCTTCTATATTTATTTATTTATGGCGATACTTTGCCATTTCAGACATGGTCTTGTAGGTACGGCGGAACATATTTCTTGGGTGTTTTACCTCCCTCCATTGTAGAAGACGAATTAATTATGACATTGAAAGATTGATTGAGAACAGAAAAGTGGATTTTTAATGGAAACGGTGGAGCGGCCAGGGACCCGATGGAGCTGGAGTTGGCTCCCAGCTGCCACTCGGAGCGCAGCGGTCGTTTTGCACTTGGCCTGTGTAACAGATATTGATAACCTGGAAATAACACTTCAAACAAGTGAACCCTAACGGTGACCGTTATGGCGAAAACCCGATGAATACGGCTCGCTCTTGTCCATTTTCCCTCAAGCTCGTCCGAGGAACACACCCCTCGGAACAGATCGCCAACTTGAATCTGGAGTGATTTCAATCACGTTCGAACCCTACAATCAACAACTATTAAACCGTAGGGGCGCGCGGGTTCATTGTGCGCTTCTACGGACGTATTGGGCCAAAAGTGA
Organism: Leptopterna dolabrata; assembly: GCA_954871275.1. Lineage (NCBI taxonomy): Eukaryota > Metazoa > Arthropoda > Insecta > Hemiptera > Miridae > Leptopterna > Leptopterna dolabrata. The sequence continues at coordinate 3,820,383 of OX940977.1, read as the reverse complement.
CTCCACCAGTTCGGTTCATCGGCATGGGACGATGAATATTTATGTTGGAGCGCAAATAGAGCCAATTATCGAGGTACCTACTGCATTTTGATAAGGAATTTGATGCTGTCAAAATGAAAACTCCGTTATCCCGGAAGGAGAAGACAGAAAATACCCATGCGGGCGCAAATGGAGTATTCAAGACATTTATTTCTGATTGAGGTGATAGTGAATTTACAAGTTAGATGGTGTTATTTTTAGTAACAGATTTCTCCCCACCTCATCTTCATTCCGTTGAGTGGTTCCCAACGCTCCAAACCCATCCACTTGGCACGATTTGTATACATATTAGAGTAGGGTTACCAGACATACTCTTCTTATAGTATCTACGTATGCTCTTTTTGGCCCCATAATTTCATATACTACTCTTTTAGCGAATTTTCGAAGAAAAGGAAGCTATTGTTCTCGGTCCAAAATTTTTAAAACTCGAATTTCCGAAAGATTTGTATACCAAAATCCGTTTCAGACCATCCTGAATTCCCTGCCGAAAGACACCAAAAATTATATGTATATATATATATATATATATATATATTTATATATTAATTGCTATGCAATTTTAACGCCGGGGGTCATGTGAAAAAAATGTCCTGTCACAAAAACGCGTCACGCAAAGAGGAATGTGATGAAGATGAGCACAAAGAGGAATGTGATGAAGATGAGCACAAAGAGGAATGTGATAAAGATGAGCACAAAGAGGAATGTGATAAAGATGAGCACAAAGAGGAACGTGATAAAGATGAGCACAAAGAGGAATGTGATAAAGATGAGCACAAAGAGGAATGTGATAACGTTTAAACAGAATCGTTTTATTTTTTTGTGTGTTGGTGGTGTGGGGGGGGGGGGGGGGGGGGTAAATTGCATAGCAAATTCTCCTTTGTTATACGAAGTATAAGAACACATCCTTCGGGGGTGAGGAACGGCGAAGCCCCCTTTGGGGGTCCAGGGGGCTTGCCCCCTGGCGAGGCCCGAAGGGCCGAGTATATATATATATATATATATATATATATATATATATATATATATATATATATATTTATATATGTATGTGTCATTCCAGACGATAACTCTCGAAAGAATTGAGATAAAAAGTTCAAATTTGCACGAAAAATCTGTCTTAGCAATCGACAGGCTAAGTTCGAAGATGGGCAGAATCGGGTCACCCTAAGGGGGAGTTTTGGGGAGTTTTAGGGGGGGAAAATTACCCATAAATTCCCAAAATGAAAAAGTCTGACAAGTGACACCTCATTTTAAAGGTTTTTGTACGCTGAACACGATGGTGAAATCAGAATTGCGATATCTCATTCCATTCTCAAACTGGAGCACTTTGAAGATGAAGGAACGTGGTTATTTCTTGAGATGTTCTTCCTGGTTCGTCTGCTCTAATCTGATAACGGAATGGGATATCGCAATTCTGACTTCACCATCGTGTTCAGCGTTGGAAAATCTACAAACCGAGGTGTTACTCGGCAAAAAATGGAACAAAAAATTTGTTACGTACCCAATACCTACTCTTCTGGTATTCAACACATTTTTGATTTCCCCCTCCCCCTCCTTCCACCCCAAATATTACTTTGCGTAAATCTACTCCTGTTTTAATTTTGTATGGTATCAAGTTGGGAAAACATTGGCCGAAAATTAATTTTCAGAAAATTTTAGGCGGAGGAGGAAGATGCCGAAAACTTCGAAAATTCGCTCTTATAGCCATGCTGCATGACTGTGGTTTTTTCATTTTATAGCCAAAATGTACTCTTTTTTTCTTCGTCTATGAGGTTAGCTAGGAACATGGAAGTAGGATCCTATTTCAGTTGCTAGAAGGGAAGGCCAATGTTCAAGTTATTTTTGTGTGATATTTCTAAGAGGCTGATTTGTGGTGTACCGTTTACTCTGGTAGGAAATATTTTTGAAACGCTTGTTCCATTCCACAGATAAGTACCTACATTGTTACCTGAAACTGTATCTAATTTGAAAAAATTTAACGTTACCTTTATGTTCGTATTGATGTTGCAAGGATCTTCTTTTTCAATGCTGGCTGATGGGAGTTTGAAGGACGATTGAGATCCAGGTGTTTTTTTTTGAAACCGTTATTTAATAGAAAACACAGGCTTTCAGCTGCTCTCTAACAGTCATCATTATTAGGTGTATACCAGAAATAGTTGTAAGGCAAGTTGTCTTATCAGGAACAACTGTTGAGAACGTTCTCCTGATAAGACAACTTGCCTTACAACTACTTCTGGTATACACATGATGATGACTGTCAGAGAGCAGCTGAAAGCTTGTGTTTTCTATTAAATAACGTTTCGAAAAACACCTCGTTACCTTTATCCAAAACGTAGGTACTTGTTGTGAATTGTGTTTGACAAATGGAATTTGAAAAATATTTTTTCTTCGTTTTGTTGCCTTGAACAACATACCTACCTAGTTTTCTTTATTTCTGTGATTTTTCGAAAGACTGATGGAGCTCCTACTCAACTCCACTGTTGATTCAGTTGAAATATAGTTGTATAAAATTCCACAATGACAGCAACAAAATTGAGTTGGAAAACGATAACTGACCTAATAAAATCTTATTTTTATTATCACAATAAATTCCATTTGATGGTTTCATGTACCAGTTATTCATTAAACGACATAACATAACCTATTTAAAATATATATCTTTTTTTAAACTAAGGATGTACTGTTTTTTGGAAGGAGGAGTCTACTAGAATACCTACACAATAATATTATAGCCATATTGCTTCCGAGTCTGCGAAGCAGCGGAAGCCTTGTGTTCACTTTCGTGAGCCAAAAAATTTTTGTCTTCAGAAATCAAAATTTCCACTTGCATTTTGCGTTTCAAAGCCTACTGAACAAATTTGGTTCCGTGTCTGTCGGTCTGTGAGTCTGTGAGTCTGTGAGTCTGTGAGTCTGTGAGTCTGTGAGTCTGTGAATCTGTGAGTCTGTGAGTCTGTGAGTCTGTCCGCATTTCCTTGTTACAGCCATAACTTCCACGATTTTGAATTGATTCAGCTCAAATTTTGAGGGATGGTGCGGATAAGGCCCCTTGAGGTCCCATACAAATTTCAACATGATTGATCCAGCGGTACGCCCTGCGCATGCGCTAACGTTAAATTCAACAAACACGCATAACTTTCACAAATTTGATTCAATTTCGCTCAAATTTTCAAGGGTTGTTTGGACAAGGCCTAGTGAGTTCCAGTATGAATTTCAGCATGATCGGACCCTCGGTGCGCTCTGCGCATGCGCTGGCGTGAAATAGATTCAATTTCCTTGTTACAGCCGTAGTAACCAAAGATTTCACCCAATTTCAATGTAATTCTCAGGGATTAAGCGGGTAGGGCCCATTGAGGTCCCATATAAATTTCAACATGATAGAGCCAGCGGTTCGCCCTGCGCATGCGCTCTGTCTGTCTGTCTGTCCTTCTATGCACGGCCAAACGGCTCGACGGATATCGACCAAATTTGGCACGAATATCCAGTAGGCTCCCAAGTTGTGCAACGTCGCATTTTCAATTCCCTGACCATAGCGGAACTATGGTCGACCATGGTCAACTTCGTTAATTGAAATGGTAACCCCTATTTTTTATCGCGTATTCGTAATCTACGTGAAATTCTATCTACGATCGACCCTTCGGACTACCCCCGCGGTCGACCATAGCGCATCCATGGGCCCCTCCATGGTCGAATCCCGAATTGCTCAACGGATATCGACCAAATTTGGCACGAATATCCAGTAGGCTCCCAAGTTGTGCAACGTCGCATTTTTAATTCCCTGACCATAGCGGAACTATGGTCGACCATGGTCAACTTCGTTAATTGAAATGGTAACCCCTATTTTTTATCGCGTATTCGTAATCTACGTGAAATTCTATCTACGATCGACCCTTCGGACTACCCCCGCGGTCGACCATAGCGCATCCATGGGCCCCTCCATGGTCGAATCCCGAATTGCTCAACGGATATCGACCAAATTTGGCACCAATATCCGGTAGCCTCCCAAGTTGAACGTAGGCGCATTTTTAATTCCCTGACCATAGCGGAAATATGGTCGACCATGGTCAACTCCTGAATGGCTTGACGGATTTTGATAAAATTGGGCACAAATACCCGGTAGGGTATGGGATTTTTCCGTCGTTTGTTGGTTCCACGATACTGCGTACAGCGAATCTAGGATAGCGAGCGAAGCGAGCGGTCAGGCTAGTTATGTATAATGGACGTAATGTATTATGGAAGTCATGTTATGTATAATATGTATATTTCATGTAATGTTATGTAATGTTATGTTATGTAATGTAATGTTATGTAATATGTATATTTAACGTTATGTAATGTTATGTAATGTAATGTAATGTTATGTTATTTTGCTTCCGAGTCTGTTCTATTTTATAATGGGTCACTCTGATTGTGACTAGGAAGCTCCTGTGCCATCACCTTGGCAGTGTATTTATATTCTATACTTACCTATCTGCCATGATAGGTTAAGTAACTGTTAATGGTAAAACATTGGTTGTTATCAATTCATCATATTCCTGTATTCAACCAACTAATTCAAATGTGTCTTCTTACATTAAGTAGTAATACTCCAAAAGTCCGAAACTTTCACATCGCAGCTGTACAAGTTGAGTCCATTTTGGTTTATTATTCTCGGAATAAGGTATGTGTTCGGTTCAGAAAATTTGTTGTTTTGAACACCCACTCAAAATTTTTTAAATAACTTTTCAAGGTGTTTAGATTCCAAAAATGCTGCAAAGTCCTTGTGACATGGGTTTATTATTCTCGGCTGAATACGGCACGATTTGGACTTCAGTGAGGAGACCCACGGAGCTAACTTGACGGTTTTAAACTCGAATGTTGGGTTCCTATTCCTGAGAGATTATTTTCGATCGTTGAAATTGTCATAGAATTGTTAGTTAAATTCACCTGTTAATACTACCTTCTGTGTTGTACAAATTTCTGGTTATCACAGCCATTTTCACGTGTTTTTGACCCATAAGTATTGAATTCTGAGAGCTAAAACTTAGAACCTCAATCCTTCACTCGCTGGTCAAAATCAAATCCATATTTTGTCTCCTCGCCCTAAAAAACATGGAAAACAATACCTGACCCTGAGCAGCCCAAGTTTACTAAAACCGCAAAAATACATTTTACACCCATTCGCCCAAGACCGCCCAGAAAATGGAGGCTGGGAAATTGTTTTAGAATGTCTACAGAGTTGAAAAGTCGGCGGGAGAAGATTCGGGAACGATCGGAACAAAACATATTTACAATTTTCTTGCGCGAACCTTGAACCTTGTTCAGTTTGTTCGTGTACGCTAGGTATTGAAACAGCTCACAACAATGAATCCATCTTTCCCTGCAAGATGTTCAGTGAGATAGACTAACTTGCTATACACATGGACCCGACAAATCGTCATTTTTAGATTTTTAGATTTTTTTTTGCTTTTTGAAACAATTTTTTTTGGTTTATCATTCTGTGAATACTACACCTGTAGTCTGTATTTGCTCAGCAAACAGTTTTTGAAACACCCCTCAAAATGTTTTTCTTTTAAGTCTCAAGGTGCGTAGATACCAAAAGTGCAATGTCCGTCCGCCGTACGCCGTATCATCCATATCTACCTTTATTTTCGGTCTGAAAAGTTCGTTCTTTCGCACACATTTGAGCTCCATTTGGGCCCTAGTAGTGTCTCGAGACGTTGCAGCCCGATCGGAATATACCCAATAGTGGGTGAAAAATGGGTGTCAATATAGTTTTTGTTGTTTTAGCAACATGAGCTTACGAGGTATCGTTTTCCATGTTTTTTACGACGAGGAGACAGGAAATGAAGTCGATTTTGGTCACAGAATGGAAAATTGAGGTTCTACCTTAGTTTCATCTCTCGAAGTTCATTTTTTATCAATCAGAAACCTGGGAAGTTGGATGAAATCACCATAAATTTGTATAATACGTCTAGTCGTAGTATCAACAGATGAATCAAGACAATTAAATGGCACTATCAATGATCAAAGATAATTTGTCAAAAATAGGAGCCTAATTCGAGTTTTTGGGGGCCAGAATTGGCGGAAACCATCAAAAATAGCAATTTAATTATTGCATATATGAAGGAAACAATAAACGAACAGCCTCCATTTCTGTAGGTATTTTCAGTATAACAATAAACCCATGTGACAAGGTCTTCCATGTTTTTCTTTTTCAAAATTGACTTTTAACCTTCAAATGCAGAAATTGATGTACCTACGTGAAACCACTGTGCGGCGATCTGAAAATTCCAAACGGATTCTACATTGGTGCCTTGAAACGCAAACCATCAAATTTTGAGCGGGAGTTACCTACCTATTTTCATTTTTATTTTTCTCATAATCGGTTCCAGAGGTCCATTATTGAATATAACAAACCAACATTCATATTTTACGGAATTTAAATATTATACGTATTACCTATAAACACTCATAAAATGTAATTATAGGCCATTTGAACTGTGTAAACTAGTTTTAATGTGAAGAAACTTCAAGAAACTTTGGGCTATCAAGTTTGGCGACCAATCCGAGCTCTGCACACAGATTTGCAAACACAGTTTTAGGCGAGTTTTTAATGTTTTCTCAGGATTGGGTAGCTAGTTGACGGGTGTTTGATGGAACTTTTCAAAAATAGCCAGGAAAGGGGCTTGATGCTACGTTCGCTGCAGAGAATTTACATGTAAATTGGCTTAGGTAACTCCCTTTTATGTGCCTGCTCAAATAGCCACTACGAGGTTTCATCTTCTGAATTCTTGTGAGCTTCTTGTAACCCTCGCCAAAATTCTTTCTTTATTGAGCCGTATCTCGTGTGAGTACTCTGCGAGGACTTTTGAAAGTCTAAGATGCTTGCTGGAGTGTACAAGATGTTGACTGGTTGATGGTGGGCGGAGAACCGAACTGATTTATTGTATGAAGTGGGAATCGATTATGAAAATAGCTGTTGGGCCGCCTTCACCTTCTAGAAAATAAAGGGAACTCCTGAGAAAAGGAAGGTGTGGTTTATTCGGTGGCGTGAAAATATCAAATCGAGAATATGGCCGAGTTCCAAAAGAAGTGCAGCTAATGCAATCGCGCCTTTCCCTTCAACGCGTGTACGGGAAAGGGCCCCACACAATGATTTGGTGGATATATTATGTTTTGTGGCGGTTGGGTTCCCAGGTTGCCAGGGGGGGTGGGGATGTATGTTATAGGAGTGAAGACGCCCGCCACCAGACGGCGCCAGCCCTACAGTTACTTCCCCAAGTTCGTCTTTTCTTCCCTTTTCCCCCCACACACCCCGAACCTTTAACCGACGGATCCGATCCGCTGATTGTTCCATATATTATCCATACGCTGGTTTAAGGCCGGAACTCTGCCGTCGAAACATATTTCAACCCGATTAATAACATGAAAATATATCGGTGCACCGTTTCCTTCCTTTGTACGACTTTCGTCGAGGTTTTCGTTATCATTCTCTATTCAAGATGCGATACGGGCCTCGTACTTTATTGTTTTCACCCGCTTCCGTATTCTTTCTGTCGCCAAGATCTGTCGCGCAGTGGGGCCGATAGAGAGAAAAAATTAGGAGTTTCGATTATTACGCGTTATGACCTAAAGAGCGATTTTCGAAGCCGCTTTCCAACTCGCATTTGAGAAAAGTGTAGCCGTTGAAGTTCTCCTCCACTTACTACAGGAATTTTTACTGGGTTTAGCGACTATTCCGACATTTCTAACAAATTTTTAGCGATTTTGGTTTTTATTTTCAATAATAAACCGTTGGAATCGTGCATGGAAAAAAATGTGTTGGCCCCCCATCAAAATTGGTTGGTTTCCGCTTCAAGGTACGTAGAATCCGAAAATGGAATAAAAAAATGTATGTCCTTCCGCCGTACTTCGCACTTTTCTTAATTACCATGCACCAAAATTAATGAAATTTGGTTTATAGGCCCCATTTGGGGACTAGCTGGTCCATGAAGCTCGATGTTACAAGCTGTAAATCATCTCTAAGGGGTGAAAAATAGGGGTTGCAATTTTCAGAACGCCGTAGTTCGAAAACTTTCGATAGAAGGGTATGATTTTTTTTAAACGTTTTTAAATTGATGTTGACCTAAAGCATTTTTGGAGACCACCCGGAGCATTGTACGACCAGCCGTTCGTTTGCACCGAAAAGCTTCGTCAACACGATCGTGAATCAAACGGTATAAATCCGGCCCAGATATCATCGCTAGGGTGCGCCTGATTATAATCACGGATGGCTGCATGAAGCCGAGTTGGTTGTTTTGTGATATTATTCCGTTTTGAAAAATGATGGCTCTTTTGGATTTTGTTGATAGGTACCTACTTTTGTAACTTGAACGAACCTTATACTTCATGAATACAAGAAATAAAATTAATGATTGAATGATTGAATCCTACGCATTTTTATGAATCTGTAATGTTGTCCAGACGGCCAGTACTCGATATATGGCTCTCCTGGAGGTTAAGCTCTAGGGTAGGTGTTAACCACAGAAAACAGTGATCTACGCAGAAGAGGCATCTATACAGGTAAATAAAAACCGTTGTGTAATAATTCGCAGCGTTTTGTGATCGAAGGGGTAGGTTCTTCAATCTCATGGTGTCTAATTTATTATTTATTTGGTGAAATTACGAATCGTCAATCATGTAGCCACATTGAGATACCTATTGTCCAGGGTGGCTGAAAATTATATAAAACTCTTCAAAAAAGGAATGTTTTTATACTGATTTAAACATGTGAGTTTCATCTGTGAAAGCAGAAATTTTCATGGATTATTACCTATCGAGAAAAATTGTCGTTCTTTAGTTTAAAATAAAATAAATGCAATAAAATGAAAAGAATTTTTTGACTTCGCCTTTTGTAGTGAAAAGCACAACAAGCTATGCCTCAAGACGACAAAAAATATTGCCTATGTATTACTATGATGTTGTTGGCGGTGGGGGGTAGACTGCGTCGTTTCTGCTTGAGTCTCGCTCTTTCACAAATTGTCGATGACAAGCATATTCCAGAAATCTTCATCAGAGGATGTCAAGCTGATCGAATAAAAGAAGAAAATACCTGCTTAACAATAAAAGTAAACTTATTCACTGGCGATGAGTCAGGAAGCTGCGGGAGTGGTGTGCCAGAATCGGCTTATCTACTTAAATTGTCAGTGATTTATGAAATGTGCACACACCAGACGAAATACTATATATAATATAATATATTGTAGCAGTAGTAGAAAGTGGTCTTGTTGAATTTTTGTGTTTAGAAAGTCAGATAGAATCGTCAGGAATTCTCGTAGTTATTTTCCATAACTTCAAAACTTGTTGAAATATATAATCTCTCTCAATTTCCATCGGATGATATGAGAATAGGAATAGGAGTAGAAACACTCAATTCCTAGCGGTTGAAGAGGATACAGGTTTCGCCGATATGTTTCATTTCTAAAACTCATCGAGAAGATCGGTGACTCCAAGTGATGGTATCGAGGACCTTGAAGGGCCCATCAGCAGCATCTCAGTTATAACGAAAATGAGAAACCATTGACTTGGGTATTGTGTGAGATGGATCATTTTGAAGAATTTCATCAAGATCTTGAATTAATAGACGGGCCATCGAAAGTTTGCGTTCCTCATTCACCATCGATGTAGAATGTACTGATGAAGGGACACGAAGGCCTCAACTGGATCTCGCGTTTAGATCAAACGGGGTCAAATGCAGCGATACAAATCAAAAGGCATCACTCACTTGTTAGCGTAGCATCTCAATTAGACTCGACTGATCGAATTGTTGGGTGGATGTGGACGATGAAAGCGAATAAAATGGTTTTTTGTACGACTCGACTCTTCTATTACGATCGCTACACTTAGAGGCAGTCCTCGCTGGAATGTGCGGAAATAAGGGCCCCAACGAGGGAGTTGGACGTAGTCGTTCAGTTTGCGGCGTAGGTGATGAGATATTACGGTAAGATGCGATCGATTTTTATTTGTAATAGCCCTGTTTTTAGACGATACAAAAATCAGAAGTATACACGGTTATACAATAAATTTCAAAGGAAACAAAAGCAAAGGCTAAATACATATATTCCTGCATGGTCAACTATTGAATAAAAACATTTTCGCGTCTAAATTGAAAAACGCTGCAAATTATTACGCAACGGTTTATTATTTACTTAATTATTACTTAATTATTTACTTAAACATGATCTCCGCGTTGGGATTCCTTCCTTACATCCAAAAATATACGAGAATAGAAAGAGGCAGTAAATCTTGCGTGGACCATATAAATATTCGTAAAGCTAAAAATTTGTCTGATAAAGCTGTCATTTCGTATATTTGGCACTCTGCTATTACTGATCATTTTACCACATTGGTATTTGTAGAACTTACCCAGAAAGAAACACCCATTGAAAAAAACAAAAATACGATAATTAAAAAGTAGATCACAATACATTGGTAACCGAACTAGAAAAGGAAAAATGGGAGACGGTCATGGGGAGCTCGGATGTAAACAAGGCAGCTACATACTTTCATGATGTTCTGAAAACCTATGTAGACAGGAACACGAAAGAGGAGCATAAAGCTCACATATCAAGAAGATGGAAACCAAGAAAACCTTGGATTTCAATGGGTCTAATAAAAAGCATAAAAACAAAAGAAAAACTCAGGAAAAAATGTCAACAATCCCCATTTAACGCTACAATAAAACGAAAATTTGTAAAATATAGGAATAAGCTAGTAGAATTAATCAAAAAAGCAAAAAACATATATTACGCTAAAAAAATAGAAAGTGCTGGGACAGACATGAAGAAAGTCTGGAAAGTAATTAATGAAGCGGCAGCTAAGGAAAACCTGAAAAATGCAATTGAAATAGAAAAACTTGTTAATGGAAATCAAAGTATTACTGATCAAGTGGAGATAGCAAATGTTCTAAACAAACATTTCGCTACAATAGGAAGTAGGATGACCGAAGGATGTCACGCTGTGTCAAAAAAAAGAAATTATAAAGAGTACAGAGGGATCATTTCTTAATATTACAGAGAAAGATGTAGTAAAGGCCATAAAACAGTTAAAAGGTGGGTCAAGCCCTGGCTTTGATGGAGTGTCTGCTGAAACAATGAAAAAAATTAGTGCGCACATAGTTAAACCTTTGGCTCATATAATTACTCTCAGTTGCCACAGTGGCATTTTTCCTGATTTATACAAAAAGGCAATAGTGATTCCTTTACATAAAGCAGGTGATGCGTCAAACCCTAATAACTATAGGCCAATATCACTCTTATCGAACATTGCAAAAATAATAGAAAAAATAATCAAAAGTTACATCATAAGGCATATAGAACAGACTAATTACATCAAAAGCAACCAATATGGTTTTCAATCGGGTAAAAGCACATTAGACGCGATATTACATTTACACGAAAAAATTGCAACCAAACTTGATGTAGGTAAAAAAGTGATAGTGGTGTTTAAGGACTTTTCCAACGCGTTCGACACTGTATCCCACGACAGGCTAGTACAGATATTGGTTGAAAATAAATTTCATCGCACCTTCATAAAATGGATTCAAAGTTACCTAGAAGGTCGTGTTCAGCAAGTAAGATTAGGAGATGAGCTAAGTGACAGTGCAAGTTTGTCGTGCGGGGTACCACAAGGAACAATAATAAGCGCTCTGCTCTATCTAATTTATGTCAATGGTATTTTTGATACAAAGATAAATGGAGAACTAGTATCGTATGCGGATGATACGGCCTTGATTTCTTCAGGAAAAACATGGGAGGAAACGAAAAGCAGTGCTGAAAATGACCTCAAAGCACTAAACTTTTTTTACTTGGAACAAAACCTAAAATTAAATCACGACAAGACTAAATTCATTGCATTCTCACTCAGAGCCAGGGATATACCCAACCTTAATACAATTAAATGTCATTATAATGAAAGCTGTAACTCTATTCATTGTGACTGTCCTACGATTCAACAGTGCAAAAACATAAAATACCTAGGGGTCCACGTTGATCAAACTATTTCTTGGGAGCTACATGCTGAGTCCGTAAACAAAAAACTTAGAAAACTGATACATATATTTTTGGAAATTAAAAATATTATGAATAGCAAGACTAAAATAATGGTATATAATGCACTGGCTCAAGCGCACCTGAACTATGGGATTGTAGCATGGGGAAATGCATATACAAATAAAATAAAAAATGTGATAAAGACACAAAAACTATTAATCAAAATACTGTTCAACAAGCCCTTCAGATACCCAACAGATGCACTTTTTAATGAAACAAAAATATTAACATTCAATGAGTTATTGGATAAAACATCGATAGCAATTGTATATAAATATCTATTAATGGGAAAATTTGTAAGAACTAAAAGCAACACAAGATCAGATACAAAATTGAAAATAGCACTGCCAAGAAGATACACAACAATGGGACTGAAATGTTACGACTACTCTGGAATTAAAAAATTCAACAGCTACGATTTTGAGGAAAGTTCACCCCAACCTAATTTAAATCAGTTCAAATTAAAGATCAAAAAAATGTTTGCAAAATAAAAACTATTATTTAAGTAATATTAATTAACTTAAGAAAATAATAATAATGAAGATAAGGCAAAATATGATATTGCTGTAATAAGGTAAGGTTAGTTGCACTCCAACCCCAGCACAAGATTATATCTTAACGGGGTTGTAGCATTTAGGTTAAATATACCTGTATTATGTATTGCTTGTTGTAACTAATAAATGCAAATTAAAAAAAAAAAAAAAATTTACCAGTATAGAAGATGCCCCTTCTGCATAGATCCATGTTTTCTGTGGTCAATACCTACCCTCGTGCTCCTCCCAGGAAAGCCGTAATTGGCGTGTTGGATCCAGCTCAGTAATTACAATTTCATAAAAATGCGAGGGATTCAATAATTAATTATTTGTTGTTATTCATGAAGGATACGGTAAAATTATAAACCGTTGTGTAACAGTTTACCTGTATAGATGCCCCTTCTGCGTAGATCAGTTTTCGGTGGTCAATACCTACCCTTGAGCTCCTGGAAAGCCCTAAATCGAGTACTCTAGCCGACCCGGGAATAACAATTTGATAAAAATGCTTGGCATTCAATAATTCGATCATTAATTATTCGTTATTATTTGTTGTGATCGGCTGCTCCTCCACAACCTACACTATGTGTAGACATGTATTCTCTCAGAGTGGGGACCCCCCGACCCCCCTCTGATCGTGACAGGGGGCTATAAAAGAGCCGAGTGCCAACAATAAAGAGACCCATTCTCAATCAAGCGATCGACTCGTCTGTTCTCCTCCTCAATCACTACACTGGTGACCCCGAGTGGTGACATGTGGAATGATGTTAAAATGGCAAGTGAGCCCTCCGCTTAACTGACTTTCGTCTTCTGCCGAAGGGCCCCGCCTAACACCGGGAGGAGGAGGGAAAAGGAAGGGCCACCTACCTTCTAGCAATGTTCACGACCACCACGAATCCAACCTCTGTTGGAGGGCACAGTCTCCGCCCGCCGTCTGCGACCGCGGTGCGACGACAGCGACTTCCGACGACGAACAACGCCGCTCAGCGCCCGCCGACCGTCTGCGACGAGCCCCACCTCCGCAGCACTACGCCCGGCACACGCAACCCCACTCCGACGCCAGCGTCAACGGAGACCGCAGCGACTCCTCGCTTCACCGCCCTACCCCGCGTTTTCTATATAACGCTCACGGACGCCTGCGAGAGACTCACTTCCAGACGACACCTCTCCGGGACTGGCGCCTACAAAGAGCACGAGAATCCGTCAGTCCTCGCCCGCCGACTCCGTAGAGCCCTCCCGGCCGACACACCGCAACGCGTAGAACATCACATCGTCACGAAGGGACCTCCATGCCACGCGAAACTTCGCCGAATATCACCGGACCTTAACGCGAAAGCGTCGGCCCATTTCGGCGAATTACTAGCGGCTGGCATCATCGAACGACAACAGCTACCGGATATCGAAAACTCACCCTCTGGCCGCTCACGCACCGTCCGACGGCTCCCGGCTCACCGCCTTACTCCGAACCGACTTCCGACGACGAGCTACCGTCAGTTCTCGCCCGTAGAGCACACCCGGCCGACACCTCGACCCCGCTCAACCGGCAGCTTTTTCTGCAAGCCCTATTAGACAGCCTTCGCCTTCACCTCGCGGCGCACGACGAACCCGATCTTACGAAACTCGCTGCTCTCGCCGATCGCCTCATACCCTTCGCCCCCCCCCCCCCCCTCGAGTGGCTACCGTCACCGAAGAGGTTCGTGTGATTCGAATAGACGACAACAGCGACCGCCGACGCAGCCACGACCGACCACACGCCGCGCGACGAACGGCTCGTGTTTCTACCGCCGCACATGGGACCCCGAGCACAAAAAAAGCCGCACCCCATGCACCTGGCGCCCGCAACAACGCCCCGCCGTACCCACGCACTCAACCTACATCCCGGCTCTTCATACGCCGCAAACGTACCGCCCCCAACGACAACGACCCGGACAGCCACAACGGACCACCGCAACCAGCACACGCACCACCCACGCCCGACAACCGCCACCGCAACGGCACGAAGAACAAAATTTAACTAAATACGTTACTTAAATTCTGGGGGGAGCAGTGTTGTGATCGGCTGCTCCTCCACAACCTACACTATGTGTAGACATGTATTCTCTCAGAGTGGGGACCCCCCGACCCCCCTCTGATCATGTCAGGGGGCTATAAAAGAGCCGAGTGCCAACAATAAAGAGACCCATTCTCAATCAAAGCGATCGACTCGTCTGTTCTCCTCCTCAATCACTACATTATTCATTAAGCTTAAGGTAAATAACGGTTTTGTAATATTATTTAACTATTGTGTAATAATTTACCTGTATAGATGCCCCTTATACGTAGTTCACTGGGTTCTATGGTCACTTCCTACCTTCGAGCTCCCCCCAGAAATGCTCTAAATCGCGAACTGGAGCCAGCTCGGGAATTTAAGTTTCATAAAAATGCGCGAGATTCAATAATTCAATAATTAATTTTTTATTTGTTGTTATTCATGATGCGTAGCGTTTGTGCAAGTTCCAAAAGTACCTATCAACAAAATCCAAAAGAGTGTGATATTAATCCGTAAGAGTGTGATAATATCGCATAACAACCAACTCTACTTTACACAGCCATCCGTGATTATAATCAGGTGCTCCCTAGTGATGATATCTGTGCCGGATTTATACCGTTTGATTCACGATCATGTTGACAAAGCTGTTCGGTGCACACGAACGGCTGGTCGTACTATGCTCCGGGTGGTCTCAAAAAATTCTTCAGTTCAAGACCAATTTAAAAACGTAATAAGAAATCATACCCTTGTATCGAAAGTTCTCGAGCTACGGCGTTCTGAATACTTCAATCCCTATTTTTCACCCCTTAGAGATGACTGACAGTAACGCCGAGCTTCGAGGACCAACTAGACCCCAAGCGGGACCTACAAACCAAATTTCATTAATTTTGGTTCATGGTAACTAGGAAAAGTGCGAAGTACGGCGGACGGCGGACAGAAATTTTTGTATTGCATTTTCGGATTCTACATAACTTGAAACGGAAACCTTCAAATTTATTTTGATGTTTGGGGGGGGTACAATTTATTTATTTTTTTTTTTTTTCATGCTCGATTCCAAAGGTTTATTATTGAAAATGATAAACGAAAAACTCCTCATCATAGTGTAGTCTTCGTAATTATAACTCTCGATCAATTAAAACTGATTTGATGGTCTTTTTGAAAGTTTTAATCGGAAGATCTCTTATAGGTTTCTGGAGGTGATTAAAGAGACGGCAGCCGACCTAGGAAATTCTGCGGATAGCAACGGAACTAGTGGACCGCTGAAGAAAATTTACTGTAGTCGGAGTTTGATGCATTTAAAATGATACGTTACGGGGCACAACCCACGCCTACCCTGAATTTTTGAGCTCTTTAAGACGTTCGTTCCTACAGTCATCTTGACAAAAGCGTTCCCCGTGCAGAAAACATCTGCTTTGTTGGTGGGCAGTGTAATGTGGGCAGTGTGTGGTGGGCTTCCTCTCATTGTAAGTTTGATACATGATAATCAGCTGATGACATGCGTATCAGCGACTTTTACAACAGCTGGTTTGGGCGAAATCCGATTGAATTTGCGTCAGGACTTGGAGCGGAGTCAACGCCTACTGTCACCGTAGAATTCATAGCGAACGATCTGACAGAATCTGAATCACATTTTTTTCTTCTTCGATTTCTAAAACGCAAAATGCAGAAGTGAACAATTTTGAGTTTTGAAGACTTAAATTATCATCAGACTCAATTTCTTTTCGCTTTTTCGACTAATTACAAGGTTTTGCTACGTACAGTAGAATAGAGAATAGAATAGAATAAATGTTAAAAAATACAGAAACAATCTCGATATCCAATATAATTGTTGAATAATTTATTATTAACTAGCTCTTACGCTGTTAGTAATCAGTAGAGAGTGTGCGTGATTTTAACACATTGTTGCATATTTTACCTAAATGCTAATCATATAATTAAGTTGCTACTCGTTATTTTATATATATATATATATATATATATATATATATATATATATATATATATATATATATATATTCAATGAATACTAATTTATTTTCGTCTCCAAACTTGCACCCTTTTAACATGCAGGTGGTGTTAGTACAAATTCATTGTTTTACTGATATTATTATCTTTATCCATTATTATTATTGTTATTATTTTTCATTACACTGAGGTAGGTATTTACTAAGGCCCGTAAAGTTTTATGCGGTCTAGTTAGTTGAGTGGGGTTTTCAAAAAATTTTCGGATGGTTATTACTCTAGTTGAAAAGTGAAAAACATTGTCCAAATGGGCCTTATCTTTAATTAATCTTAAATTAACAGGATCTCAAAGAAATTCCCATCGCAGATATATCGATATCTCCGCTACCTACAGTAGTGAGGACGCTCAGTAAGAGAGCGCAGAGAATGTCAGTGCGGTGAACTAGGCACCACTCATTTTGTTCTGGTGGATGTGAGTAATTTTCTGTCCTAAGAATGATTCAGGTTAATTTTTTATACGTTCAAATTCCCGTTTCCTTAGAGGAAGACCCTGAAAGATGTAAAGCGTACATTTTATAGAGGTGGGACGGAATTTACGTTAGATATTTATGCCACCTTATGTACTCATAGTACACTCGCGTTTTAACAAAGGGCAGAATAGGTTTCCCGTGAGACCCAGCAGCGTTTTATACTAGCAAGAAGGTGATATTCATCACAGGTCCAGCACTTTGGAAGTAACCGCAACAATGGTTGTACCCCAGAAGTCCTTCTTTACCACGAAAGAGAGTATTTCTCCGCGAAAGAAGAAGACGAAGGAGGATGAGATAAAGGAAAGGAAAAGAAAAGAAAAAAAAACTCCTGGCGAGAGGTGGAGACTCTGGCGGCAGACGATACCATTAAAGTGTCATGCGAGGGAGAATTAGCGGGGGAGGCGGGAGGGAATAAATTTGGGAGCAAAGGAAGCTAAGGAAGGAGGTATGTGGAAGGTCTCTCTTTCTCAAAAAAAGCATAATCGAGAATGGGGAGGTCCCACTATTTCCTTACAAGTCATAAAGCAAAAGGACGCGTTCAGAAGGCACACCAAGGATGAGCTAATAACTCTAAAACCTGCGTTTCCATACCCTCGAAAACTCCACACCCTGTTTCTGGGGGCAATCGTATATCAAACTATACCTTACACTTTGAACATAAAGTTTTCTTATGTAAAGCACTTGGGGGTTTCCAAGTCTTCCCCTTATGATATACTGGGATGTCTCTCGCCCTGGCGACTTCATGGGGACGTAGGTAGGACAGGCACCACCCAACTTTTCGATTTGGAGGTAGTAAGTGGAAGAAGTTGGAAAGAGATGAGTATTCAAAATATGGAAATCCATCATGGATATGAGACTTCGGGCGCCTCGAAATCAAGGGGACAGTCTCACATTTCGGATGATTCAATCAAATAATTTCATGAGTTATGTTGTCAGAGATGAAATTTGATATTATACAGTGATGCCGAGCGTTTTTGATTTCTCTAGCACCTATGTAATTAATATAAACTTCTTATTTCATTGTACCTGTAGGTACTGATTTTGTGATACACCATCTTTTACACGCGTTTGATGTACCAGACGCATTAAGTGTAGTACCTGCCCGAAAATCAAGTGCAGTGTCTGTATGTCTGCAATGTCTGGTTTATTTATGAGTATCTGTTTCATTATTATTGTGAAGTTTC
This sequence comes from Leptopterna dolabrata, assembly GCA_954871275.1. Classification (NCBI taxonomy): domain Eukaryota; kingdom Metazoa; phylum Arthropoda; class Insecta; order Hemiptera; family Miridae; genus Leptopterna; species Leptopterna dolabrata. The sequence continues at coordinate 3,802,041 of OX940977.1, read as the reverse complement.
TTATATTTTAGTATCTAGTTGTCATTTTTGTAATGATAATTTAATGTAATTATGATATTGCCTTAATTGGTTGTTATTGGAGATTTTTGTGGTTGATCAGTCTCTGTATTTTGGTTTGTTGTTTTCAGTAACACCTTTCGGAAAAAAAACCCTCCTCAACATTTGAGGTTTACGTTTCAAGGGACGTAGAATACAAATATCGAATAGAAAAAATTCCGTCCATCCGCCGTACGCCGCGTCCGGCTTTTGGTTTATTATTCTGTGAATAATACACCTATGTATTCGCTCAGCAAAAAATTTTTATAACACCCCCTCAAACTTTTTTCTTTTTCGTTTCAAGGTGCGTAGATTACAAAAATGCAATGTCCGTCCGCCGTACGCCGTTCGCCGTATCACGTGTACAGGCTTCATTTTTGGTCTAAAAAAGTCGTTCTTTCGCACACATGCTCCATTTGGGCCCTAGTTGTGTCCCGAAACTTTTCAGCCCGATCGGAATATACCCACGGGTGTTATGAGTGAAAATGTGTGTAAAAATAGGTACTTTTTGCGTTTTAGCAACATGTTGGTAAGATGAGCTTCTGAGATATCTTTTTCCATGTTTTTCGGGACGAGAAGACCGAATATGAAGTCGATTTTGACCAAAGAGTGGAAAATTCAGTTCTACCAAATGTTCAGCTCCCAAAATTGATTTTTTATGAGTCAAAAACCTGGAAAATCGTCTGAAATCACCATCAGTTTAGATAATAGCACTGGAAAAAGTGTCAACACGTGGATCAAGAGGATTAAATGGCAATACCAATGATCAAAGATAGTTAAAAAAAAAAAAAATAACACGAGCGTAGGTACCTAATTTGTGTTTTAGGGGCCAAAATTAATGGAAACCATCAGAAATAGCTATTTCGATTATTACGCATGAAAGAAACAATAAATGAAAAGCCAACATTTCTGTAGGTATATATAATAAACCCATGTGACAAGGACTTTGCAGCGTTTTCCTTAGTTCCCACGAACCAAAATTCACGAAATTTGGTATATGGGTCCCTTATGGGCTCTAGTTGGTCCTCGAAGGTCCGCGTTACTGTCACTCAACTCTAAGAGGTGAAAAATAGGGGTTTAAATGTCCATAGTATCCCTGTCTCGGAAAATTGTTTGTGAGGTGTGTGTTTTCTCGCATTTTTAAATAGTTTGATTTTTTTCTGAATTTTTGAGACCATCCGAAGCATTCTACGATGTTGCCATACAATTTGCCATAAAGAGCAGGGTGTATGCAGGCATCAAGCTGTGTTGAGAGCGCACTTCACTGATCTCCTGCTAGCTGGGCCGTATAGCGCAGTGGTCTACCTAACAAACTAATACGCTAAAGTTCCGGAGATCGAAAACCTACCTGGAATGAATATTGTTTCACTCCACATCAACAATTGCCCTTCAGAAATTCATTATTTGTGTTTCTTTTTGTCATTTTAGCTACCGTTTGTCATCGACAGAATTATTTTAGCAACAGTTAACACGTCATTTAGGTAGGTACATAGTAACGAGTACGGGGTTAGGTACGGAGGGTCTGTGATCTACATAATGTGTATAGAATATTATATAGGAGGGTTATCTGTACAGAGGGCCTTGATCTGTAACAGAAGGGTGTCCTATGCAAAATAATAAACCATTGTATATGAATTTGCAGCGTTTTCTGTGTAATGTTTTAACTATTGTTAGCGCCAAATTTACTAATGCCTAATTCCGTAACTTAAGTTAATTTGTGTTACTGCCACTTTTAGTCATTTATGAAAATCCCACATTGGACCAGCATGTTGTGAATGTTAAATTATATTAATTAAACTGCGTACTCCGGCTGAAGTCTTTCATGTACAATGATTACTGTAGAAACTTTGCATGTACAAATACAATAAAATAAAAATGCTAGATACATGACATTGATGACATATTTTGAACAGCAAGTTGGTCTGATTAGGTCTGACCTTCAGTAGAAGAACAGGATTCAGTTTACAGTAAGTGGTATTGAGCAACATATTTTGAGTCATCCAAGGGCGTTTTAAATGTCCGTATTATTGTGCGAAAGCACTCCGTGTTTGCTGGGGGAAACTGTTAAATATCAACAAAACACCCTCGCCTACGCAAATCTGTACGATATAATAGTGGAAATATCTGTGGTCGATTGAACATGCTCACATAGGGAAAGTGAATTATTTGAGAGCGGATGCTTAACGTTTCATAACATCTGGTTGAATTCATTACACAAGGAGAATCTCTGTAACAGTCTCAGTTCTCTGCTGTTCTTGTAACACTTTCATCACATCGGATACTATTGACTTCCGTGTTTGCATGTGCCAAAGTGTATTCCTTGAAATACCCACGACTTTATTATGGTAGAAAAGGGTGGGAGAGGTACCTACATGTGGGCTGGTGTCTGGATAGCCCGATGCGAATTCCATCAAATTCCAACTGCAACTAAGCTCGACTTGAAATGTTGGCTGATTCCAGACCGAGCCAAGTAATCCGTGCTGATCTAGACCAAATTTACTCGTATCACTATTGTGATGGCTTGAAGGTAGAGGTGAGGCTTGGATAGGTGAGGTTTAGATGGAAATGAACAGGTGTTGGTAGCTAGCGTTGTTAACAGGAAGGTTACCACCACTAAAAAAGCTAGGGGATGTGCCAAGACGGTTCCACAAGGTTGGTTATCACCAGACAGGTTCCACCAGTCTGAGTTCTTTTAGGCGAGAAAGGTAAGGAGGCGTGAGGAGAGAGAGAGAGAGAGAGAGAAGTCATCGATTTGAAGTTTGAGCGTAGAATGGTGAGCTGGGTGAGAAGAGCGGGTTTTATAGGAGCTCTTCCATTACAAACCGTTGAGGGTCTGACAGAGGGAAGAGAGACCTACCCTACGTTCGTCACGTAGGGTCACGTAGGCCCTCCGTTCGTTCAGTTTATTTGGACAATCTCAATAGGTACGGGAGGATATCACGACAATATCTATAATTGGTTAACCAACTATAATTGGTGAACCCTTATTTCACGCACCAATCGTCAAAGATAAACAAGGCCAGCTTGAGATGGTGGTGTAGAACGATGGTTAGCTCGTAGCATCGGCTTTATAAAGGGATTTTGGTCTCTGTATATTTTTGGAACAAACGGCAGAAAAAATAACGCCATCTACTTGAATGCACAGTAGCTGAGGTCTCGATATTGTTCCTTGTTCCGTCTCTTATCAGACAGAGAACTTCCAACCCCTTTAATAAAGCGGTGCAGCCCACCCTCGAAACCCCTATCGCCTCCCAACCCCATTGCCCCCCCCCCCCTCCTCTTCAACATCGCCTCCTTCCCTGCCCCATAACCGCCGAAAATGGGAAAAAAGTTGTTCAAGAAAAGTGGAGTCCTAACTCCCATGAATGGAGATTCAGAAAGGGAAAAGTTCGAAGCATAAATTCCAGCGATACGGTTCCTTTATGAACCAGATCCTTGTTAATTCCGTTCTTCCCCTTTTAATTTTTATCGTCATCTTTCTCGCTCTCTGTCTCTCCCACTCTCTTTCTCTTTGATTCTGGAAATTATTTCATTTTGCCCGCCTTTTTTCCATTCGCTTCGTCGAATTTCAGTAGATGACAGCCGGAAAAATCCTGCTTGAGTTTCCCTCAGTTCCAACCCGCTTTCAATAAAAGAAAAAGAAAAAGCTCTCTTTTTTCGATACCCACGTAAGTGTATTTTTACGGCTCCCAACTCTTACAACGGTTATGCTCTATGACGATCCAACGTTTTCTACGACTTTTCCCAAGTTCGTCTCTTCTTGCCTTCCGCAGAGTGGGGCCCTTCAAAGTTGAAAAACTGGATCGAAAACGACTCGATGATTCTCTTCCCAATGATTATGGCACCTCATTGTCGAAGATCGCATGAAAACCTCACAATGGTTTTATGTTGGTCTCGGGACATTTGACAGTCGACTAGATGAAAAACCACAGGAATGGGTGAAGGTACTTGTTTGTAGAAAGTTTGATCAAGGTCCAGCTCATGCAGTCGGATCCTCAAAGCTTGTCGAGGTTCCTTCTTTTACGATCTGATATAAAGTGGAGGAATAAACAGGGTGCAACAAATAATTCTGCCAAACTTTGAGGTCGTGCGGGAAATTTCACGCTGCTCTCGAGCAGTAGCGGTGCGTGGGGTCTGAAAACGCTGGGGCACCAGACCAGAACACAAAACCAACAGATTTGTCTACAAAATACCCGAAGGCAACAACACCCTTCCCTTATTTACTGATTGAGTGATATTCAGCCAACATTATCTCTTTTAATCAACACTCTATCGTCGTACGACAACGTCGACAATTTCTACTGCAATTTAGCCACCGAATTCATGTGTTAGAAAATATAATAAACTAAAATACAACAAAGCAATGACCCGTCAGCTGGTACCTACTTGAATGGAAAACCTAATGAGTGGATGTAGATAGTTATCTGTGTATTGACGCAGATCAATCCACAAGCAGCAAACAGGATAAAAAGCACGTAGGTCCCGCAAATACAAATCTGTCATCGGAACCGGACCGAACGCAAAACGTTCAAAATTTGACAAAAAAATAAAATTGAAAACTGACAGAGAAAGCGAATGTGATTCAGTGGAGTGAAGTTCTCAGCTTAGTTGTCATCTGTAGATGTCGGACATGTGATTCAGAGACAACAAAAAACAAATCAGAAGAAGAAGCATCTCGTATGGAGATGACAAATTGAATGGATCGAATCGATTGTGAAATGAACGATTTTGGGGTTGAAATCAGATTGTGGGGCCGGGGCCCAATGTGGGCGTGGTCAACAACATTTTTACTCGACTGAGCATGCGCGGATGGGCCACTTTTCTCAGTTGCCATGGGAACACTAGGTTCCAGGACCCAGAACCTACCTTCCAGTTTCAGAAGCCTAGGTTTCGATTTCGATTGCAGGACATCGATTACTATCGCTTTATTCCGATAACATGATTGGTCTATGGAGCTAACATTAAGGAACCACCATGGATGCTCTACTAGAATATTGAATATCCATAGCCAGAGAAATCTGGCGTGTGGCTGTTGAACTTGCTAGGTAGGTACAGTGTACGGAGGGAAATTCAGATGCCAACTGAACAATGGTTGGTATTTTTTACTCTCGTGTTTTTGGGTGCCGGGGCAGTGGCCCAAGTGGCCTTATGGACGCAACGCCCCTGGTCTCGAATATAATATTACTGGCAGGAAAGCCCGCTGGTCTGCTAAATACAACGGGCTCTAGAGCGGTAGGCATAGGAGATAAGCCTCAAAAACAGGCACTTGATAGTGGGAGTTTCACGTATTTCTCGTAGATACGAACCTTTTTCATTATGCCGTATATGTTCATTGGAAAAATGATACAAACAGTGGGTCCACTAATACTCAGACCGATTAGTCTGATTGTGAATCACATCGCTACTTAGGAACCCGTCGTGAAATCTTTAACTGCGCTTCTAACAAAACATCCCAGCCATCCCATTCACAAGACTGGACACACGTTTTCACGAACTGGGTCGCATGAGGTGGCAGGAAACATGAGGGCAACCGCCTATCAACCGCACTGTTATTATAGGACGATGAAAATAATCCCGGCCTTAGACTAAATCCGGTACTGCCTGTTCCGCAAAAATAGATTTAGTGCGGTTGGAACCGTCGTGAAAACTACTTTCCCAACAGCGCTCACCTTATTCTGGTTTGGGACCGAACTAGGGATGCTCAAAAAGAATCGATATTTTTCGATTATATTTTTTATTTTAAGAATCGGCCGATACGATTCTAATTTTCGAGAATCGGAAACCGATACTTTTCTGCTCTTGACAAGTATTTTTGTGTTCCATTGCTCTGTAGACCAGATCCATATTTAATAAAATCATGGATACATTTTTGTCTCTAAACATTATTTTTAGAAACTCGAGTCACGGATCGAGAAAACGCATCTGCCTCCTCCATGAGGGAGAAGCAGACGGACATCAACAATGGCTACACGGCAAGCCACTAGCCACGGCACGGCCATTAATAATCAGAGGTTTCGTAATGTACCTACCTAATAATGTTTCTTCACTTTCTACTCCGACAAGATTGTTTTGAGAAAAACGAATCGATTCTCAGATGTATCAATTCTTTTTGAAAAAATAATCGCGATTCTTTTCGATACTTTTCTAAAAAATCGATTCGATTTAAATCGATTCATTTTGGAGAATCGGACATCCCTAGAGCCTAGACCGAACAACCAAATGGGACCTACGAACCAAATTTCATTAATTTTCGTTCTTGGTAACTGTGAAAACTGTGGAAAAAAGGGGTGGGGGTGGGGGTGAAAAATGTGTTTTTCATGCTCGATTGCAAAGGTAATAAAAAAAAAAGAATAAAAGTAATTAAATTATTAGTAAACCAAAATTAACCACTGCGATGCGCGTCCATCATTCTCTTTATGATGTTTGAAGGAATATAATATAGAACATTATCATCTGAAGCTATAGGCGTAAATGAAAAGCACGATAACGATTGCATTAGGAAGGTATTGATTTCATAGGATATGCAAATAATTATATATATATATATATATATATATATATATATATATATATATATATATATATATATATTCCTTCACACATACATCGCGATGGTTCATTTTTCTTTCTTTTCTCATGATTCCATTACGTACTTCGAATGTAGGTGTAGGGGAACCGTTAATTCAGTTTGGAAAATCGTTAGTTTGATTTGGAAGACCGTTAATTCAATTTGGAAATGCCATATAATAGGATATTTTGAGTCCCTGAATGGACTTTGGCCGTTTTTTGGAGAAGAGGAACTTGATGAAGGTGGATGAAAGGATGGAAGCTATCAACCGATGGTAGGTACCCATTGGGATTACCGACCTGCCGAAAATCAAATTCAGCACAGAAAAAGAAATCAATTGAAAAATCAGTAGGATCCGTAAAAAAATCCGTCAAAAAGATCAGTAGGAGAGTGGGAAAAGGGGGAAAGCGAGCTCACATAGGGAAGAAGACAAAACTATAAAGTTCGTCGTTTGAAAATAAAACGCTCTGTCAGGCGTATTCAAGTGAATTACACTCCCAGAGGTCTCTTTTCAGAGGTCGAAAATCCGTGGGGCATCAAAGAAAGCAAGAGTTGGGTCCAGGAATCAGTTTTAGGCCTCACCCACACACAGTTGTAATATCCAATCTGATGTTCACTTTTGGTTTATTATTTTTAATAATGAAACTTTGGAATCAAGCGTATGCTTCATGAATAACAGAAAATAATTAATTATTGAATCCTGCGCATTTTTATGAAACTGCGTTGATAATTTGCATCGTTTTTCGATTCTTTTCTGTTCCAGAATAGTGGAAAGAGTTCGAAATGAGGAATTGGAGAAAACAATTGTCAAATCCGAGTTTTTTTTTTTGGGTGAAAAATTGGTAAAATTAAATAGTGTATGTTGGTGCCTTGATGCGATGTTTGAGGTTGACATCTTGATCACAGTTGAACTTCGTGTGAAAGTGAGAAAACTATAGGTATCCTGTGGCTGAGAGAAAACGTATTTTTCCCACCGGGCGACGTCAAGATGAAACGCTGTCAGTCAATCGTGTTCATTTATTCCATCCCAACAGAATTCTGCTCCGTCTCATTTTCCTGCGGAATGGTGTTCATACTCGTATAATTGCCACGTTATTTTATGAACAACATGTGTGATTTGTCGCACTTTTCTGTCCCTTGCCATACGTGCTGTTTTGAATCCGGTTACAATGTGGCAGTTTTTCCAGTTGGAGAATACACATTCTCAGAGGCCGATGGCGAAAACCGAATTGAGAAGGTGTACCTGTTATTGTATGATGGATAGGTGACCAACTGGAGGTACCGTTGGTTTGGCATCAATAGCTCAGTAATACCAATTTGATAATATATTATAATATTATACAGGGTGATTCGCTCGTAGATGCAAAAAAATTTTGCGCAACACAACATCAAAAATGGAGTAAAATGCCGCCAACCGCACATTTTTATCTCAATCCGTTCTCGAGATATGATTTTTTTAAAGGTTTTTTCTGGAAAACCGTGTTTTTTTCCTTTTAAACTCAAATTTCTCCGCTTTACCTCATTTAATTTTACTTTTTGACCTCATTTTCGGAATCAGCGTTAAATTTTCCATACGCATGGTGTACTTCAAGTCTTGAAAAGTACCATCTAGAGACCGCAACAACAGCTCAAATATTAGGCGAATTTGAAAAAATAAAATTTCTGAAATTTTAAAAACGTTACTACTCCTCCGAAAAAAAAATCCTGGAAACTGGCAAATCTCTTGAAAACTTCTTCATTTGATAAGCTTTCCAGTGGTATTGTCAACTTTGCGATTATCTTGTTTCTTTGATGAAAAATTCAAGTTTAAATGCAAGTAAACGTTAGGCACCTCAAAAGGGGGAATTTGATCAGAGGGTAGAAAAAAGATTTAAAAAAGTTTTTAATGTTTTTAATAGAAAAAATTGAGTCAATAATGCCAATTTACAATTCGAAATCAGGTTTTTCGGTAATTAGGAAAGCCCGTTTTCAAAATGCCCACCGTTATTTCTTATGCATGCTCTAGCACGCTTACGCATTTGTCCCACTGTCACGTTGAATGTCAGACGTTCTTGCACCGTCACGCTTGCCTCTTGAATTCGTATCTTTAAATCTTCAACCACTTTTGGTTTGTGTTGGTGGGTCCTAACGTTTTCTTGCTTTTAAACTAATTAAATTGGCATTATTGACTCAATTTTTTCAATTAAAAACATTTTTTACATTTTTTCTACCCTCTGATCTACCCTTTTGGGGTGCCTAACGTTTTCTTGCATTTAAACTTGAATTTTTCATCAAAGAAACAAGATAATCGCAAAGTTGACCCTACCATTGGAAAGCTTATTAAATGAAGAATTTTTCAAGAGATCTGCCAGTTTCCAGGAATTTTTTTCGGAGGAGGAGTCACGTTTTTAAAATTTCAGAAATTTTATTTTTTTCAAATTTGTCTAATGTTTGAGCTGTTATTGTGGTCTCTAGATGGTACTTTTCAAGACTTGAAGTACACCATGCGTATGGAAAATTTAACGCTGATTCCGAAAATGAGGTCAAAAAGTAAAATTAAATGAGGTAAAGCGGAGAAATTTGAGTTTAATAGGAAAAAACCCGGTTTTCCTGAAAAAACCTTTAAAAAATCATATCTCGAGAACGGAGTGAGATAAAAATATGTGGTTGGCGGCATTTTACTCCATTTATAATGTAATTTTGCGTAAAATTGTTTAGCATCTACGAGCGGATCACCCTGTACGTAGATGCCTAATTAATATCGTAAAGCAAAACGGTTCACCTACCTAACTAGTTCATTAAATTAGTGTAATTGGTATTTACTTTTAGATAACTGTCAGTATTTCATCGATAGTTAGTTGTTACTCTGTCCCCATATCCGTTATCCCCCGTTTGGGTTCGCGGAGTCTCTGGTTCTCGTCTCGGGACCAAAACAAGCTTTGAGAAGCTTGCATGTGCTTTTACCCGACCAGTGATTAGCTCTTCACCTCTGACGGAATAATTTGTAGCCTACAGGGACTTCTGTTGAAATAATATGTAGTGTCTAGGTTTCGAGTAAAAGGTCCCCCTTGGATATACCGAGGAAGGCCAAATCAAGGGTTATAATAATAATAAAAATAATAATAATAAACGTCACTCTGGAAGACGTTGCTTGTTGACTTTGATTTTTGCTTCCCGAATATCGAACATAGGGAGAGTCGAAAAAATTTGTATTCCAAAAACGAGAAACAATCAAAATTGCCAGCGTTCCAGGAGGGGAGTAACAAAATTTGGTTCCGTGTGTGTCTGTTTGTCATTACCTACTTGTAACCATCATCCAGTAACCTTATAATCTAATCTACATCCTTGTAACCGTATAATCTTATCGAAAGAGCGATCCAAACCAGCTGAAATTTTCAAGATGTGTGTGGGAAATTTCGACACGAGGTTCCATATGAATTTGATCGAACTCCTCCTGTAGCACCGGTTCTTTTCGACCGATTCCGATGAAATTCTCAGTAATTCCGGAGGTTGGGTCCTTGATTGGGGCATCTTCCATTCTCTTCGTCCTTTTCGAAAAACTTCGGGAGAATTACGAAGCTAGGCTCCCAAGTGGTTCTATATAATTTCATAGCAAACGAAATGATAGCAGCGCAAGGACAACCGATAAAAACCCAGTAACAGGCTGTTTTCACTCCTTGGCAACAACATTTTGAATTAATTGAGATTTCGCCGAATTGTTAATAGTGGCAAATGGGCGAGTTCGAAGATTAGGAATTTCAACAATTAAAATTGAGCCAAATTTTTTGAGTATTGGAGGATCAAGAATCTGTGAAAGTGGCTTAGAATCGCCAGAAATGTATTGTATAAATTTACCTGTTCCGATTTTTTTTTTTTTTTTTTTTTAATCATTAAGGAAAGTGAGGCCAGATTTGAGTTTTGGCTTACACCTATGTACTCGTTCATAAAAAAAATGTTATAACACTCCTTCAAATTTTTTTCTTTCACGTTTCAAGGTGTGCAATGTCCGTTCTCCGTACGCCGTATCATGCATATCTAGGGTCTAAAAACTCGTTCTTTCGCGCACAGGCTCTAGTTAGGCTCTAGTTGTGTCCCGAAACTTTGCAGCCCGATCGGAATATACCCAGGGGTGCATTATGACAATTAATTACCAACAGGTGAATAGTGACAATTAAATTATCAAAGATAATTTTTAGTCAAAAGTAGAAGCCTAATTCGTGTTCATGGGGGCCAAAATTGATGGAAACCATATAAAATAGCTACTTCAATTATTGCAAATGAAAGAAACAAGAAATGAACAGCCAACATTTCTGTATAATAAACCCACGTGACAAGGACTTTGCAGCGTTTTGAGACTGAATTGCCTCATTTGCGGCATTTTATTCCTCTCACTGCCCTGCTCTGGCATTGATCTTAATGGTGGTGTGGAGATCACCATGTATGTCTGCTACGCACATATTCAGGCCGAGGTGGACACATTGTGAATTTTCCGTCTGTTATTTCGACAATTCGCTCATTTTGTCATGCTGTGAGACTGGACATTTTTCAATATATGGCGCTCAAAAACGGAATTTTGCCACTGTCCGCCGCCAGTACCTACAACCCAATGGGAGGCTCCCATTTCACGGTGAGAACGGGAACGCGGTGAGTCAGTGAGGGCCGCTCAAAAGGGGTCAGGATGAAACACTGGTGCACCCCGAGAAAGGGGAAACGCCGCGCTGGCTGGCGCCTCCCGCCCAATTATGCTACCATTACGAGGCCCTCGAGTTGTCTTCTATCTTGTCCCGCGTCCTCCTCCGCCTCTTCCTCGTGAAAACCGTCCACCGAAATCCCCTTCCGCGTCATCCGACCAACCCGTTTCATCCTGATCTCCCGTCTCTCGATTCCTTTGATTTCTTTTACCCCCTTCGTTCAATTCCATTGTCACGTGACTACAGTTTTCGACGCAAGAAGACGTTTTACTTCCATTTCGTATTATATAGGAATGATATTCCTGTATAGAGTTTTTGCAGCGCCCTCACGCCGAAACGAACGAAACGAAAGCAGTGCTGCGCATGCGCACTTAAGACATTGAAAAGTCTGACGAACGAAAAATACCAGGATCTCATGGTGTCAGCTTTCGTCGTGTTGAGATGACGAAACGAAATTTAACCTTACATCTGTGTAACGCTACCTACCTTCTTCTGTTTTCCTTGGAAAATAAAAATGTCGAGCGTCGTATTCACAGCTGCTTCTTCCCGTATTTCTATGTTAATTCAGACTTGACGCCATGCGTGGACATAGATTTGTATTCACCACGGAGTAAAATGGATGAAAGAGAGGTTAATATAACGTTAGCGTGACTTTACCAGCTGGTAGATGCCAAAGCTGAACGAGAACTGAACCAAAAAAGGTTAGCATCTGACTTTGGTCGCCCTATCCGCCATTTCTGTTTCGGTTTCGTTTTCCATTTCGTTTCGGCGTGAGAAGTGCAACTTATATAGAGAGTTTTACTTATACAGAGCAGCATCCTCGCGCCGAAACGGAACGGAAAACAACATGGAAACGGAAATGGCGGATAGGGCGACCGAAGTCAGATGCTAACCTTTATCTGTTCAGTTTTTGTTTAGCTTTGGCATCTTCCAGCTGGTGAAGTCACGCTAACGTTATGTTAACCTCTCTTTCATCCATTTTACTCCGTGGTGAATACAAATATATGTCCACGCATGGCGTCAAGTCTGAATTAACATAGAAATACGGGAAGAAGCAGCTGTGAATGCTACGCTCGACATTTTTATTTTCCAAGGAAAACAGAAGAAGGTAGGTAGCCTTATAAAGATGTAAGGTTAAATTACCTTTTGCTGACACTGTGAAATCCCGGTATTTTTCGTCGTCACAGTTCGTCAAACTTTTCGGTGTCTTCAGTGCGCATGCGCAGCACTGCTTTCGTTTCATTCGTTTCGGCGTGGGTGAGGGGGGGGGGGGGGGGGGGCTGCAAACACTCTCTATGTTCAGAAGCGCTCAAAACGAGGGTATTGGGCACAGGGAATAGAAAAAACCGTCGCCCCCTATATTTTTTAGTTTTACACCGACGTGAAAATGGCTTTGTTGGTTGTGGCATACCTAGGAGTCTCTCTCTTTCAGAAATAGCCTGTCTCCAGAGCGTGTCTTTTTGGTTTATTATTTTCAATAATGAACCTTTGGAATCGAGCATGAACAAAAAATGTTTAACCCCTCCTCAAAATTTGATGGTTTCCGTTTCAAGGTATGTAGAATCCGAAAATGCAACAAAAAAATTTCTGTCCATCCGCCGTACGCCGTACTGAGCACCTCTTAGTTACCATGAACCAAAATTGACGAAATTCGGTTTATAGGTCCCATTTGGGGTCTGGTTGGTCCTCGAAGCTTTGCGTTAATGTCATTCATCCCTAAGGGGTGAAAAATAGGGATTGAAGTCTCCAGGACGCCGTTTTCTCGAATTTTTTTACGGTATTAAATAGTTCTCGAACTTGGGAGTTTTTAAGACCACCCGGGGCATTGTACGCCCAGCCGTTCGTTCACAGTAATGCCGAGAAGTTGGCACCGACAGGCATTTTCAACAGGATGGTGAATGAAATTGCATACATTCAGACCAAATATCATCACTAGGGACGTGCTAACAATTGGGAACTGGCCCGAGATCATCATTACTAGGGAGCACATGATTAATCACGGATTATGAAGTCGGTTGGTTGTTCCGTGATATTATTTCATTTGAAAAATGATGGCTCTTGGAGTTTGTTGATAGGTAGTGAAACTTGAACAAACGTTGAAGTATTATTGGTGGATAAATTATTACACAATGGTAAATTATTACACAACATCTATGCAGAGAGCTATGATCCGTAACAGAAGGGTATTCTGTACAAAACAATAAACCGTTGTGCAGGGATTTGCAGCGTTTTTGTGATGTACCTCTAGACTTTAATTAGCAAATCACAAAATGCGTTCTGGCTCATTCGAAAATATTCATAAAATTTACACTCGTTTATGCAAAGTTACAAACTCTCCTTCAGTTCCTCGAAGCACCCTTATGGGATGGACCCAGTGTCTTCTTCTCTTCTTCCTCGTCTAAAAGCAGTGCTATTACAGCAAGATCTCGTGTACTGAAATTCATGATGCACGAGAACATCCAAACTGAAAAAGAAGGCCCGTATCTCGCACACACCTGTGATCACGGGAGAACACTGACACGGAAAAGTACGGTCCTGTGAGGATGGTAGTGAAAAATTCATCACGGATGCCACTGAACACGGAAGGATGGTGCCGTCACTTCACGGATATGATGTGTGGATCGACCTTAATCATCACTATCGATTCGAAGCTCGATCGCATTAAATTTGGCTAATTGACAGCAAAAAGTATGTCAATGGTTTCAACATTTTTCTAGGTTTACTAACTAAACGACGTTGGTGTTTGTGTCAGAACGTAATTGAATGTTAGGTTCTGTGGAAGTACATTATATTTCCCCGCTCAGTATGGTGTATTAGTTTTCATGATCGGCCTGTCAGGCCGTGGGCAGCCAGTCGGGCCGCAGTGGATCTGTCAGACCGAGGTCTTTTCTTCCATACTAGTCTTGCCTTTCGCCAAACTTGTGTCCATAATATTATGAAGAACATGGAAGTATTGTGTGTCAGTCTCCACACCGGGACTTTATGTAGGTATAGTGTAACGACTAAGAGCGGATGGCTTATCTGCTGCTACTTGTGATCTTTCCAAAAATTCCTCAGCAACTCGTCACTTAAGCGAATTTTCGAAGAGAAAAATCACCTTTTGGCCTCGTCCTGGACGTTCCAGGATCCGATGGCGATCGAAGTTGGCGAGTTACATGTAGAGTTCCGGAGGTCGTGAGTCAACGCCAAGAGGCGAAGATGAGTACCCGGCACTCACCACTTAGGTAATTAGTAGAAGGCAGCACCTCCCTCGGACCATACATCATGCGACTCAACGCTAACCTTGTTACACTTTCCAACTGAGCTTTTAATACTGATTTACGCCCCTCGGCCCCATCCTCAGATTTACAATCGTCGACACCCCCCCCCCCCCCCCCCCCACCGCCATCACGATCCGATTTACGCTTCTCTTAGCCACCATCATTCGAATTACGTCCCTCGACTTGCGTTCCCCGGATCTCTACTACTAGTAGTTCCCCCATCCTACTACCACTCTCGGTTTATGACCCCCCTCCCCTCACCACACAGCGCCAGTCAACCCTCTCTCAAATCTCAGATAATTCTGATATATAGCAACGTCAGTTTTTAGGTTCGATTCGTTTAATGGAAACTTTCATTTCTGTATAGACCGAAAGCAATGAATCGCCGTTCAGTACACTAATTCTCTAGTTCCGCCAAAATTCAGGCATTAGTAGGTGCTCCACACTGTGACAGCGTGGCTGTTCTCGAGTAGTTTTTTGGTTCGGTGAAGACGGGGTCGCTTGGGGAAGTCTAATCGATATCCCTTCTTAACCGGTGATAATCTCGCTGGTCTAGGACGGGGACTCTCGAGGGTCCACCCCCACTGCTACACTCTGTTACATGGTAGTAGAGCGTGGTTTGGTAGTATGCGCTGAGAAATTCACCATACTCCATCCACTTCTTTGTGGGCTTACCAGACAGGTAAGCCTA
Source organism: Leptopterna dolabrata (assembly GCA_954871275.1). Taxonomy (NCBI): domain Eukaryota; kingdom Metazoa; phylum Arthropoda; class Insecta; order Hemiptera; family Miridae; genus Leptopterna; species Leptopterna dolabrata. Next base: position 3,786,816 of record OX940977.1, on the reverse strand, counting down.
AAGGTTTCCAGAATGATTCCTTTACAAACATCCTGCCCCTATGATAATACATACATCTATTGGCTTTCCCACCTCCATTCACCCCTTTAGAGTGTCAATATAATTAAAATATTGGGTTCATTTGACGGCGAGCAATGCCGTGTCCCAATTTACAATTCCCAATAGCTGTTCTATCCTCACGATGGAAGAGTTTGCCCAGATGAGCTCAATTCACTGGATAACAACGTCTGACAACATTTTTTCTCCGTCAATACTCGTATGTAGGAGCTTTGTTCTCCACCAGTAAAATATTAATGGGTTAGTACCATTACGATGGAGGTTAGACTCCTTGAAGTTGTTCAGATGCCGTTTCCGGAACCAGAACTTCATACTACTTTTCATTTTTCCTTTTCCCTTTCATACTTCTGCTACCCAGAAGTATGCCATGTGGTGAGGAGTGTGACAGCGTGGCTGTTCTCGAGTAGTTTTTTGGACCGGTGAAGGTGGGGTCGCTGGGCGGAAGCCTAATCGATATCCCTTCTTAGCCGGTGATAAACTCGCTGGTCTGGGAGGGGGACTCTCGAGGGTCCACCCCCACTGCTACACTCTGTCACAACACTTGCTCTTCATAACAGAGTCCCGGTGTGAAAATCGCCACAAATACTTCCGTGTTCTTCATGATGGTATGGATAAGTTTGGCGACAGAGGCCCCGACTGGCTGCCCATTTCGGCTTGACAGGCCGACCATTGCGGCCCGACTGGCTGCTCATGGCCTGACAGGCCAATCATGGGAATATACTATACTGACCATGAAAATATACTTTGTGACGGTATACGGAAATCCCGTCCGCAATATTATATTAGATCCGAGCTCTTTCCCGATCTTTCTAACAACGACTGGTGTGGCGGTCGATTCGCTAAAACAAATCGTCAACTGCTGATAGCATTGCGTAATAATCATGTCGCCACTAAATTCAGCCTCAACGGCGATTTTTCACGAGGCAGTTTCCGAACATCGAAGGTGATCAGTACAGAACACGCGATGTAAGGCTTTGAAACCGACTGATGATCACCACCAGACGCACAAAGGTCCCACGCAATTACCGTTCGTCGATAGCCCGTTGATTAGATCGTAGCGAGCAACTACTCGGGTATTACAATCCATTGGATGACCTTTTGAACTGATAGCTATCAGCAGATTGAACCGTTCAACAGCTTGATGAATGGGATTGAGTCTTAATAATTGCGCGTTTACCCCAAATTCACTGCTGCCGTGAATTGCTCAACGTGTTGGTGTCCAGAGATTAGCTTGAAAGCTACGTCAACTCGTTTTTCACGAATGTGCATGATGTGATAGATTGTACGATAATTGAAGCGGGTGGTTACCTTCGGAATTCGCTCATTACTTCATGCTGAATGTAACTTTTGAATCTTGGCTTACCTAACCAATATCAAGCCTCCAAGAATGCCAGTCCCCCGATGGAAATAGGTACCCTCGGTACTTCATTAAGATTTTTTTCTTAATTTTTATTTCCACAAATTGACAAGTAAAAGTACATCATATCGCAGAATAAAATTAAATCCCTTCAGCATAACCAAACATATCGTGGAAATTCTGACTTCACTTGGGCGCATGCCCGCGTGTGAGGTCAGAGTTCAGTTGCTAATAGCACTTTCACAAGCGAAAAACGTAACAAAAGAACCGAAATAAGCTACTCCGTCACGTGAAAAAAACAAAATAAAATAAAAATCCCTCACAGAAAATCAGATCAAGAATGAGCTAGTTGTGTTATTTTATGAGTAAATCTTAAACAAATTTTACATCGAAGTAGATTTCAAAATGCGTTCACAGCGCTGTAGAATCGGGCCTCTTTTGCCTGATACCTTTTTCAGAATTAGCCCATATTTATTGGCAGCTGCTTCGCGAATGGCGGTTTGGGAGTCCCGGGTCAAAATATTGAAAAACTTTGGCCCCATGTACTTGTAATGTCTTTGCCCAAGTACAGTGAGTCGCAAGGGAGGTCTCTGCGTTGTTTCATATCTCGGAAGTATTGTTGGGGAATGCTTGAGGGTTGGTAGAATGTAAAAGTTCCGGTGTGGGGATTGCCACGCAATACTTACATTTCTTCATAGTAGTCTGGATACAAGTTTGGCGGAAGGTGAGACTGTCTCGCCGCCCATTTCGGCCTCACTGGCTGCTCATGTTGGCCTCACAGGCCGGTCATAAGAACAGTACTGTACTAAGCACGGACATACTTGCGTACAAAGCTCCATTTTAGACCACTTTCCGACACCTTACCAACGTCATTTAGCGAGCAAACTGTAACAGTGCGGCTGTTCTCGAGCAGTTTTTTGGTCCGGTGAAGACGGGGTCGCTGGGCGGAAGCCTATCGGTATCCCCTCTAACCGGTGATAAACTCGCTGGTCTGGGAGGGGGACTCTCGAGGCTCCACCACCACTGTCACACTCTGTCACAAAACCTAGAAAATGTTGGACCCATTGACATTTTTGCTGGTACTGAACCAAATCGAATGCAATCAAGCTCTTAATCGTAGGCGTAATGAGACATCCTGAGACATCCTTGAGACATCCTGACAGACGTTTTGGCATGAACCGCACACATTTTGATCAATTTTACGGCAGTTATTGTTAAAAATCAAAAGGTTAGAAAACCCGTCATAACTCCCTCATTTTTCGATCTAGAAAGCTCGCTTTCGTCCAGAATTTAAGAGTTTAATAAGCTGAACAAAACCCAAAAAGAACATTTTGAAAAATACCGTATTTTGAGGAAATTATGAACATTTAAAATTCCAACATACATTCGTACTTGTAAAACGGAGCGACATCAAGCGGAAAACCGTATAGAAACTCGTTTTGAGCACTTCTGAATAATATTCCATGGTTTCCTCGAACACCTGTTTTTGACGGTATCACCATACTTTTCCATTCATCTATAAAGGAACACAGAAGTAATAATCTATTGTTCCATGTCTAATTTTCGTATACTGTAACTCAATGTAAATAATCAATCGCATTTAGTAGGTAATCCTGTATCACTTTGTTAACCACTATGAGCTGCTGTGGAAGTGCTCAAGGTGGAAGGGGGATGTTACTCCTTGCGTTCATTCAAAAATAAAGGGACACAGTGCATGTTCTTAGTTTGACTTTGGATCAGAACGTGGAACACGTCCTTGCCCATTCAGACTGAGGTACCGAACTATATTATACTTCGATTGGTACCTATCAGAATAACAGCTAACTTTTCGAACGTTGCCAGTCCAGCAGTGTAGTGGTGTGTACGTACATAATACCATGACCTAGTTTAGCAAGCTACCAAAAAGGTCAGTTAGTACTACTACAAAGGTCAGTAATACTACAAAGTTCAGTATCTCAGCTTTCCTATCTACATAATTTTATTGGAAGTGGAATCTAAGGTGTGCAAAACGGGGACAGTATGATGATGAATCGCAGCCTTTTTTTTAGACCAGCAAACATAGCATTCGTTGTTAGGTAGGAACTAGTTCATCCCTTTTGTACACATCGAAATTCCATTCTCAACTGTCGAATACTGGCGTTATGATGGGTAGGCCAATACTGCCTCTTTTGGTTTATTATTCTGTGTATCACGTGTACCGGCTTCATTTTCGGTCGTTCTTTCGCACACATGCTCCATTTGGGCCCTAGTTGTGTCCCGAAACTTTTCAGCCCGATCGGAATATACCCAGGGATGCTATGAGTGAAAATGTGTGTAAAAATAGGTACTTTTTGCGTTTTAGCAACATGTTAGTAACATGAGCTTTTAAGGAATCGTTTTCTATGTTTTCGGGACGAGAAGACCGAACATGAAGTCGACTTCGACCAAAGAGTGGAAAATTTAGGTTCTACCAAATGTTCAGCTCCCAAAATTGATTTTTCGTGAGTCAAAAACCTGGGAAATCCTCTGATGAAATCACAATCAGTTTGTATAAAAACACTAGAAAAAGTTTCAACACGTGGATCAAGACGATTAAATGGCACTACCAATGATCGAAGATAATTTGGAAAAAAAAGAGCCTACCTAATTCGTGTTTTGGGGGCCAAAATTGGTCGAAACCATCAGAAATGGCTATTCGAATTATTTCACGTGAAAGAAACAATAAATGAACAGCCAAAATTTCTGTAGATATGTCCAATAGAATAATAAACCCATGTGGCAAGGACTTTGCAGCGTTTTTTTGCAAATAAGTAGGTGTGAAATAAACGAAAAACTATTTTTCCAGCTCTGTTCATGCTATCGCAAACTTGAGCCATTTCAACAAATTCGGGCTTGCCGTAAATGTAGTTAATATTTTATGATAACGTATGAACAAATTGGGCAGTGTGTGGCTGATGAGATGACGACTAAGATGTCATTTGATAAGAGATGGATGGAGGGGATGATGAATTTCGATGTTTTTCCTGGATTGATAATAGTTTTTGAGGCATGTCAGTCAACGTCAGATAGGAAAACTGCTCCAAAACGGGCAAACTTATTTCTCCTGTTGAAAGATGGCTCTCTGATTAGCGTATAGCTACGACTTTTACACTCGTATACAACTAATTCTCAGACTTCCCACTAGAACTTCGATGACGTCACCGACAAACTTACTCAACATTATTCATGAGTTTCAGATACGTTTTAATCATATTTTTACGGACGCAACATCTGATATTCTTGGTGTTTGTTATCAGTACCAACTTAATGCGGAGTTGAACTTTCCTATTCTTAGCTTTCTCATTCTAAGGCAGTCTCGATGATGCTGCCGTCTACTGAATCACTTCCTCGGAGGAAATCACTCGTCTACTTCGTTTTTATTGTAACAACAATTACGAGTATTCTCCATCTCAATGCAAACATAATAATCAAGATCGCGATAAACGTTGTTAACAAAAGATGTGCCAAAAGGGCCTTTCAACCATAATGATTAAAAAGAGTTAATTGAATAAGAATTGGTTTAAATAATGAAAATAAATATGGAAAAGTCAGTCGGTTACCAGAAAGTGCAAATCACTGAGAGTGATGCTCTCACACCGTCATTTGATGACCCCAACGACAATCCCTCGTCTCATGACTCTTGTCAAAGCGACTTGAGAAATAAGCCACAAAAATTGAAAGAAAAACCTATCAAAATTGTGGCCTGATCACTATCAAAAACCTACCACTCACTTTTCATTTCTATCAAAAATGCGGCACACTCACCATCAAGAAAGAGTATCAGAGAAGAGAAAACAATTTTCAACATTTCAACACTACCTAATTCCTATTTTTAAAAACAAATTTTCCTGAATTTAACATCCGAAATTCCTCATTTGGCCTCAGCTGGCCAAAAGAGCGATATATCCGGTTTAAGCATGAACTTCGAGGGTGATAATGTGACATTTAGTCCTCCACCCCTCATTAAAATACCTTTTTGACATGTCATTCGCCCTCGATTTAATATCTTGAAGAACATGCTTTATTTATATATGTGTACAACATTATTTATATATGTGTAGAATTCCATTCAGTTGCTACATTTTCGATATATTTTCTTCTGTTCCTTCATTGCATACGAGTTGAGTTTTGAGTTGGCCTGTAACCGTACTTCACTTTCAAGTATGTAAGAGTGGGTAGTGAAAAAATAATTTTAATAAAATTCATTATTATTTTTCGACTTGCTATTTTTTCATGTGATTACCTGCCCAGTTCGGAAACAAAGAGCTTTTTTCCCCCAATAGAGTGTCATCCAAGCTAATTATGCAATGTTTGAGGGGCGAGTGATCAAGGGTGATAGGTGGCATCATGAATCGTGCAATACATAATTTATACATTAAGCCGCTGGCAACCGTGACGGGTTGCTCGAAGGATGTGTTCATCTATTCATCGAGGTGCCTTTTGGCCAATTCTTCAACCAATCACGCGTTGTTTTAAGTGTGGAATCTTGTTGGGGGCAGTTTTCAGTGGATGTAGCAAGCAACAAAACCTACTTTGCGGTAAAACGGTTTGAAATTCTCTCATGCGTCCTCTTGGACTGCGGTTGTTTTGCGCGTGTGATCATGTGCTACTCTGTTTTTTGAGGTTTTAGGGAACACGAGCTTGTGAGGTATCATTTTCCATGTTTTTAGGGCGAGAAGACAGAATATGACGTTGATTTTGACCAAAGAGTGAAGAATTGAGGTTGTAGCGAAAGTTCAGCTCCCTAAATTCATTTTTTATGAGTCAAAAACCTATATATGCTAGTATGCTATATGCTAGCTTGAGGTTTTATAGGTTAGCACATTATTTTATAGGAGCCGTAAAAAACGTTTTCAGAATATGTAGGTAGGTAGCACTGGTTAATCAACACTAAATTAAAAAAAAAAAAAAAAGAATTTGAAAAGATATACGATTCCACAAAAACATGGATAAAAACATCAGCACTCGTTTCGACGATAAAACCATCAACGAACAGCAATGATTTGTCTGTGTGGCAAAGTTTTTTGACATGGATATGTCTTACCGCTGGGGGTCAGCCAAATTTTGTGTGACGCATTTTTAAGAACAAAAAACGTAACGCTATTTTACCCGTTGCTATGGGTGTAGTAACTTCGTTAGTTTTCATCGCACGAAAATCGTTCTTCATTCGCTGGAACCTCTTAATAGCAACTACATAATCATAACAAGTACTTTGCCTACGCTTTTATCGCCGCGATAATTTAGTCAATTTGGTCATTTTTGGTATACTCATCAAAAAATATAAGTAGTCTATCATAAGAGTGTTAGTTACAAGTAGTAGTTAGTTGCAAGTGTTAGTTACAAATATGTAAGTAGTCTATCGTAAGAGTGTTAGTTACGATGTCTTCCACAGAGCGTGTGAAACGTCTTCTTCAACGTCAACGTGAAGAGAAAAAAATCACAAGAATTTAATGAATTTTTAATCAATACGTCTTTTTCCTCGAGTTTTGAACGTGTTTTTTTTTTAATTTTGCGTTGGACATTTTTTACATGAGGGAAAAAAATACATATCCATGTACCGATGTATATGCATGTAGTGTAGATACTCATTTCTTATTCGTATGTAATACGCTGACCTTAGTCATTTGATAAATTTAACTTGAACGAGGAAACTTGGTGTAAAATAATTTTGTGAGCTGTGGAAGTGCGATTAGAGCGTAATTCCTACTATTCACCATATCGCAGTTATTTCCAAGGCTGCTCAGCGAGCAAAGTTGGTAATATGTAATTTTATATAAAAGAAAACTCAACCTCTGAAAAACCTCCCGTCAAATTGTACCCGAATGAGTCGAGCTGCATTAGATTTTGACTGGGTGAGGTAGTTCAGGTTGAAATCTGAGATCATTAAAACCCCAAGCGCTGAACCGAGAGGAGTAAGGATTTTCCTGTTTGAATGAGTGGAATGAACGGAGCAGTTCAGATTGAAATTCGAGAAGAATATCAGAATTGTGATAATCGTTCCAGTTGGGTTTTGTTGGACAGGCGGTGAGGAAGCGGCAAGGTTGTTGTCGAATGGTCCATACGGTTTGCATTATCTTGATGGTCCGACTTTAGGAAAACTTCGGGAACATAGGTTTACTGGATTTTGATCAATTTTGGACCATCGGAATTTGGAATATAGAATCAGTTTGGTACAGCCGAGAAAAGTACGTGCAAGGCAAAGTTGAGCGTGTTTGGTTTGTTAACATACGAGTAAAACCGGCACCCACCGAATTGTAGTTGTCCCAGAAATTATTCCGAGGCTTTGAGTACTGTAAATGCACATCCCAAACATAAAAAAACCTTTGTTATCGTTACAATATTAACCCAAAATAATATCGCCCTGAGCAGTGCCCCCTCAAAATTTGTTATTTGGTTCTAACAATGCAATGTCCGTCCGCCATACGCCGTACGCCGGCCACCATATATCATCCATATCCACTTCATTTTCGGTCTGAAAAATTCTTTCTTTCGCACACAACCTCTATTTGGGCTCTAGTTGTGTCCCGAAACTGTGCAGACCGATCGGAATATACCCAAGGGTGTTATGGGTGAAAAATGGGTGTAAAAATAGGGGTTTTTGGGGTTTTAGTGAACATGAGCTTGTGAGACGGTATCGTTTTCCATGTTTTTTTTTTTAGGGCGGGGAGACCGGATATGAAGTCTATTTTGACCAAGGAGTAGAAAATTGAGGTTCTAACGAAGTTTCAGCGTTAAATTCATGTTAAATTTTTGTCTAAATTCGTCCTTCTTCAGTACACAGTTTGGGTCCCAATTTGGGAACAAATTTGGGGCCTAGTTGTACTGCGAAGCTCGGCAGCCCGACCCTGGGGTGTTATATGGGAAAAATGGGTGTAAAAGTAGGTTTTTTTGATGTTTGAAGTGAACAAGAGCTTTTGCGGTATCGTTTTCCTTGTTTTTCAAGGCGAGAAGACCAAATATGAAGTTGATTTTGGCCAAAGAATGAAGGATTGAGGTTGTAACGAAGGTTTAGCTCCCAATATTAATTTTTTATTGGTCAAAATGCTGGGTATTGTTTGAAATCACCATAAATTTGTATAATAGCACTAGAAGTAGTATCAACAGGTGAATCAAGACAATTAAGTGGCACTGTCAGTGAACAAAGATAATTTGTAAAAAAAGTTGCCTAATTCAAGTTTTTGAGAAAGAATAAATGAACAGCCAAGATTTCTGTAGGTATGTCCACTAGAATAATAAATCCATGTGACAAGGACTTAGCAGCGTTTTTTGTTTTGTTTCAGAACTCGATAAGACACAACCTTAGCCTGCACAACAGATTCATGCGGGTGCAGAACGAAGGAACGGGGAAGTCGTCGTGGTGGATGATCAACCCGGACGCCAAACCAGGGAAATCGGCGCGGAGGAGAGCGACGTCGATGGAGACGTCGAAGTTCGAAAAGCGACGAGGGCGAGTGAAGAAGAAAGTCGAAGCCTTGCGCTCCGGTCTCGACGCGACTCCTTCGCCCTCCAGCTCCGTCTCTGAAAGCCTCGATCTCTTCCCCGACTCCCCGCTCCACGGCGGCTTCCAACTCAGGTGAGCTCACTTGGAATTATCCTTGTAGCGTACCTACTTGATCATTTCTACTCGTCGAGGGTAGTGGGGACAATATTATGACTTGGGCGGAATACTTTACCTGCCTTGCCGTTATTGAATGTCTGGATTTGTATTTCCTCGCTGTGCCCGACCTGTGGTCTAGAAGAGTGATTAGTGGCGGTTCAGATTTATGTTTATAGTGGATGTAGAAAAACTTCCTGAAGGAGTACGTAACCTTGGCAGCAATTCAGACAATGCACGGATGGCAGTCCGGAAAACTGTTCCCCCAGCGTTCTCCCGTACTGCTCGGGCTGCGCATGGGCATAGGGGATAGAGCGGTAGCTTCAAAGTCACCTTCTCTGATGGCGGGCCTGCGACCGGTCTGGACTCTGGGTGTTATGCAAAGCCAGGTAACTGGGATCTTGCACTCACCAAAACTGTACCACCGGCGCGGGGAGCCCCAGGCAACCAACACATCGCTTTGGCAAAGTTCCACCTGTCTGCCCCCCAGTTGAGGTTGGATTCGTGGTGGTCGTGGTTGTCACCCAAGCACTGGAATTGATCCGGATGTGGTGGGGAGGCGCCCTCCCAATGAACTGTGGGGGTCCATTGGGTAGGCGCCGGCATGTGAGTTTTGTGGGAAACCAAAAACTCGGGCACCGACCTGCGAAGTTGGTAGAGTGAGCTAGAACAATCGCCTCCACCTGTAGGTTGTAACAGGAACTTGGGCATATCCGAGGACTCTGACTGAGTGTACAGTCAGTCACCTCTAAGGAGGGCTTCTATATCTGCTTGCAGCAGGGGAAGATTGTAAGGCTTGGGCTGGGTTCTCCTTCAACCATTGGACAAAGTTCTGAAAAGCGTGGTTTTTGCGGCGAGCCACCGCCACGCAGTAAACCCAAACTCCATGCCCATTATACATTCTGAGCTATACATATCCAGTGCTCTATATTCAGAGCTATGTCAGAGAATATTCATCCGGAGCTTTGATTACGAGGAGGATTTCGCAGTTACTCAGTGTAATGAGTTTCATACATGCAGAAAGTATGTGCACTGACTTATTCTTAAGCGTGGGGCCTCCAAGGCCCAAGTCCAGAACGGGAGAGAATTTCCGTCCAGATACGAACTGATCATCTTGTGGGTACAACCCGTGCCGGCACAAGTGTGTATGGAACGATTCAGGGGCGTTGCGTCTATAAGGCCACTTGTGCCACTGCGCCCGCCACCCAAAAACACCAGGAGTAAAAAAAAAACTCCAACAATATTTCAGTTGGCATTTGAATTTCCCTCCGTACACTGTACCTACCATTTTTCACAAAGTTCAACAGCCACTCGCCAGATTTCTCTGGCTGTGGATATTCAATATTCTAGTACAGCATCCATTGTGGTTCCTTAGACCAAGCATGTTATCGGAATAAAGCGACAGTAATCGATGTCCTGCAATCGAAGTCGAAATCTAGGCTCCTGAAACTGGAAGGTACGTCCTGTGACCTAGGTAGTGTTCCCATGGCAACTGAGAAAAGTGGCCCTTCTGCGCATGCTCAGTCGAGTAAAAATGTTGTTCGCCACGCCCACTTTGGGCTGTCCCCCGAATCTGATTTTCTCCCCAAAATCGTTCCTTTTCACAATCGATTCGATCCCTTCTCAATTTGCATCTCGATACGAGATGCTTCTTCGTCTTCCGATTTGTTTTTGTTGTCTCGTGAATCGCATGTTGAATCTGTTGTAAGTTTTCAATTTTTTGCGTCAAATGTTGTGCTTTTTGGGTTTGTTCCGGTTCTGATGACAGATTTGTTTATGTGTTTACCTACGTACGTCCTGTTTGTGGTCTTGTCTGCCTAGTTTCTCTTCAGTAGCTTCTCCATTCAATTAGGTACCAGCCGACGGGTCATTGTTTCGTTTTATTTTAGTTAACTGTATTTTTGTAACACATGAATTCGATGGCTAATATTATTAGCAGTAGAAATTGTAGACGTTTTCGTACGACGCTAGAGCGTTGATTAAAAGACATAAGCTTTGCTGAATAGCTCTGAATTAGTAAATAAGGAAAAGGTGTTGTTTCCTTGGGGTATTTTGTAGACAAATCTGTTGGTTTTGTGTTCTGGTTTGGTGCACCACCATTTTCAGAGCCCACGCACTGCTACTACAACGAATAGATTTTTTTTTTGTCTGCCCCATTTTATTTCGTTAGATTGAGATACTGAAATTTATTTTGCTTGTTTAGATGGAGAATCAGCTGAGATTTTGCTTGTTTATATAGAAAAATAGCTGAGATAGAGAAATTGCTCTTTACATTGAGGTAGAGAAATGTAGGTAGTTAGGCTCATGTTTCCCAGCCGTTGAAGAAACCCTGGGCTCTCCGGCGGGACTGTGTTTCTCTCTTGTTGACGGTTGATGCCAGAGGTCGCAGGCCCGTTTGCTGTCCTTTTCTTCTTCTGGGGTTTTCGATGGGGGGTAGGTTCCGTTATATGCCCCCAATTCTTAAACATTTTTCTATTAACTTCAAACCTTATAAAAATGATGTAGTCGAGTAACTGAACTAACATTCCATCAATCAACAAGGATTTACAGGTATTCCGGTCAGTATTGTTATCGCTGTTATCTTATCTTTCTCGGGAATTCCGAATCTATTCAGAAGTCCCAAACAACCTGCTCATTCACGGGATAGTTTCTGGGATTGTTTATCTTGTTTGAGATGCGAGCGCTAGCGAGCATCCAGATCGCTTGACAATGCGAGCGGCGGAATGGGAAGACATTGCGAATTTTTGGCCACCTCAGTAAGAACTTTTAGAAAAATTTGTGTGTGTTCATTTTGGTGTGGGAATTAAATGACTCGTTGATTGTTATTGTGTTTTTCATATATAAGCCTTTTTCTTAGCCGTTTCACAAGGTTTAAAGTTAATAGAAAAAAATTTAAGAATTGGGGGCATATAACGGAACTTACCCCGATGGGTTCTTATTGTTTGGATCTTGATATTCCTGGTTTGAGATTAGGTAAAGAACTGTGATCTGTATGAAATACCTGTAATAGTATGAACCCCCCCACCAGTGTTGAGATGGCGCGATCGATCAGTTGTTGTGTTGAATGAATCTCAGGCTATGTTTACACTGCACGCGAAGCGATTCGATGCGATGCGAAGCGGTGGCGTGCGAAAAACTCAAAAGTGGACTGGTGCAATCGCAAGACACATTGCGAATTGATGCGAGTTCTGGCGAGTTCCACGTCTATTCACGTGAATTATTCTTATGTTTTGATTTTTTGGTTTATTATTTTCATTAATGAACCATTGGAATCGAACATGAAACAAAAAATTCTAACACCCCCCCCCCCCCCCCCCCCCAAATTTGATGGTTTACGTTTCAAGGTATGTAGTATCCAAAACTGCAATAAAAACCGCTGCAAATCCCTGCACGACGGTTTATTATTTTGTACAGAATACCCTCCTGTTACAGATCACAGGTCTCCGTATAGATAACCCTTCTATATAACATGTACTATTCTCCACATATTATGTAGATCGCGGACCCTCCGTAGGTTAGTACCTAACCCCGTACTTGTTACTAGGTACCTACCTAAACCGTTGTGTAATAATTTACCTGTATAGGTTCCCCTTCTACGGAGATAGAATAATGAACCGTTGTGTACGCAGGCAAATTATTGCACAACGGTAAATAGTTACACAACGGTTCATTATACCATCTATGTAGAAGGGGCTGGTTTTTGTTGGTAGGTACTTTCGCAACTTGAACAACCGTTAAAGTATTATTGATGGGCAAATTATTACAAAACGGTAAACTATTACACAATGGTTCATTATACTATCTACGTAGAAGAGGCGCGCGCCTATACAGGTAAATTATTACAGAACGGTTTTCAGTCCACATCAATAATTTCTCTTCAGAACTTCATTATTTGCGTTTCTTTTTGCCATTTTAGTTACTGTTTGTCATCGACAGAATTATTTTAGCAACATTTAACTCGTGATTTAGATAGGTACCTAGTAACGAGTACGGGGTTAGGTACTAACCTACGGAGGGTGTGCGATCTACATAATATGTATAGAATAGTACATATTATATCATATAAAGGGTTATATATACAGAGAGCTGTGATCTGTATCAGAAGGGTATTCTGTACTAAATAATAAACCGTTGTGCAGGGATTTTAAAGGGAGTTCAGTGGGTGAAAAATAAACCTGAAAATCAAACTTCCTAAAACTTTGGAAATTTTCAGTCTTTTCAAACGTTGGTGGGTCTTAGTGAGCCTGTTTTTTCTCACTGTGACCCTAAAAGTTGGCCCAGAAGCTCAGTGTTCATTAATGGTTAGCTTAGCGCAAGACAGGGCAGGTACTGTGACAGTGGTTGAACTACCTGCCCGGTGATTGGTGAGGTGTTTCGTTAACTGTGACTGTCATCCGTTCACTGCCTGTTCAGTATCCCTAATTCCTCGAAACGGGCAGTCTTCTTGCCCTGAGGGCGATTTCGCCGGTTGTGGGTAATGAGTCAGCTCCACATATCGCCAGTGGGAACCCAATCCAAGGTCGCGCCAGTTTTCGAAAATAGTTTTCCTGCGTTTCTTTCCTTCAGAAAAACCTTTCGAATGGAAAATTCCCGCAGTTGAAGGCCTCTGTAACGAATCTAATTCTGAAATCTCCTTTCACCTTGTGAATTTGTTCTCATTTCACAAACAACCTCCACCGGTGACTAAAATAAGATGGTAGTAGGATGTGGGATCGTTTTCTCTGTCTTTCTGCTGTTATGTAGGCCTATGTACCTAATAACTCCTGTGGGTATTAAGTAAGTAACTACATCACCACCTGGTAAGTAGTTGTACTTGTAGAATGCGTAGAACTGTCCTTGGGTTGTTCCTCATAAGTTCAGGTTATGTTCTCGAGCTCTGAGTGGTCCTGATTTCAATCGATAACTTCGGAGTTCTCAGCATTATGAAGCGGAAATACTCTTCTGGCGATGGCACGTGTTCAAGCCCGCATTCTCTTCTCAGATAATATTGAGTTCTTTGCATACATGTGCCTACACAATTTGGTTTCTCGAATTTTACTTTATTTAGATTTATTACAAGTACTCTGAATAATACTCCGAATAATGCGAAAAATGGTTTTTGAACACCGCCTCAAAAATTTTCTCATTCACTTCGCTAGGTGTGCAGATTCCAGAAAGGTGTGCAGAGTCCGCCGTGACACCGATAGCTACCGTAATTTTCGGTCTGAAAACAATCGTTCTTGCGCTCACATGGTCCATTAATGCCCTAGTTGTGTCTCCTATCTCGGCGGCCCAATCGGAAAACACCCAGTGGTGTTACGGGTGAAAAGTTGATGCAAAATTAAGGAGTATTTTTGGGACTTTAATAAACTTGGGCTTGTGATGTATCGTTTTCCATGTTTTTTAGGGCGGCCAGACCAAATTTGAAGTTGATTTTCACCGCTGAGTGGAAGATTGAGGTTCTAACGAAATTTTAACTCAAAGATCAATATTCATGATTCTAAAACCTGTGAAAATGGCTGTGATCACCAGAAATTTGTATAATATCACAGGTGTTAGTGCGTTTGAATCAAGACAATTCACTGACAGTTTCATTGTTCGAAAATAATTTGACACAGCAACCTAATGTTCGAGTACAAAATCGTCAAATATACCTTCGTGGGGTCTCTTCCCTGAAGTCCCAATCGTGCCGTATTCAGTCGAGAATAATAATTAACAAACCGTGGCAAGGACTGTGCAGGGTTTTGTATCATCATTGTTGTCTTGGGAATGTTGGTACGATTTTACCTATTTCAGTGAAATATACACATTTATCTGGCAGTTACACTGCAGTCCCCAGCTTTAAATACACTTGAATCCGCCACCGTTCAAAGACACATAGAATACGTTAGCACTATTTTGATCTTGGCACCAAGTCATTTCGTTCGTTGGTTATTATTTTCCGTGTACCACTATTCTCAGTGACCTGCTTATGTGTTTTCATGTACCGTCTAAGCAGCGTTTGAATATAAATTTCGATTTGAGTTAACAATTGTAGTCCATCATAAGTTACCTTTGAACGTAACTAAATTCTGCGTTATCGTATAGGCCAGTTTCACTTCGGCGAGTGTTGTCTAAATTATTTACGTCCAATGCTGCCAATGCCAATGCCGAATTTTAGAATACCAACACTTAACGGTGACAATTGACGAACTAAAAAAGGAATTTTCACCCCCAGCCTTTTTGGTTCATTATTCTGTGAATAATACACCTATGTATTAGCTCAGAAAAAAATGTTTATAACACCCCATCAAAATTTTTTCTTTTACGTTTCAAGGTGCGCAAATTCCGAAAATGCAATGTCCGTCCGCCGTACGCCGTATGCCGTCCGCCGTATAACGTGTACCGGCTTCATTTTCGGTCTAAAAATTCGTTCTTTCGCACACATTTGGGCCCTAGTTGTGTCCCGAAACTTTGCAGCCAGATCGGAATATACCCAGGGGTGTTATGAGTGAAAATGGGTATGAAAATAGGTACTTTGTGTTTTAGTAACATGTTAGTAACATGGGCTTTTGAGGTATCGTTTTCCATGTTTTTGGGACGAGAAGACCGAATATGAAGTCGATTTTGACCAAAGAGTGGAAAATTGAGGTTCTAAGGAAGTTTCAGCCTTAAATTTTGGTCTAAAATCGTCGTTTTTCCGCACACAGTTCGGGTCCTCATTTGGGAACACATTTGGGTCCTAGTTGTGCTCCGAAACACAGCAGCCCGATCGGCATACATCCAGGGGTGGTATGAGAGAAAAATGACGGTAAAAATAGGGGTTTTCGAGGGATTTTTGAGGTTTTAGTGAACATGAGCTTGTGTGGTATCGTTTTCCATGTTTTTTTACGGAGAGAAGACCGAATATTTTGTTCATTTTGACCGAAGAGTGGAGAACTGAGGTTTTAACGATGGTTAAGCTCCCGAAATTCATTTTTTATGAGTCAAAAACATGGGAAATTGTCTGAAATCACTATTAATTTGTATAATAACACTAGAAGAAGTATTAGCAGGTGAATCGAGACAACTAAATGATACTGTCAATGATAAAAAATAATCTGTTGAAAGGAATAGCCGAGCCTAATTCGTGTTTTTGGGGGCAAAAATTGGTGGAAACCGTCACAAATAGCCATTTCAATAATAGCACATGAAAGAAACAATACTTGAAAAGCCAAAATTTCTGTAGGTATGTCCAGTAGAATAATAAACCCATGTGACAAGGACTTTGCAGCGTTTTTTGTTAAGTTCTTTCTAAGACGCACTCCCTCAGTTTCATCAAGATTCGAGACAATTCTCGTGGAGAAAAACTATATGCTATTCTCATGATTTTTCAGTCAAGCGAATATTCGCTATAGTCTGGTAAAATCCACTAAGTCGGTTCCTTCGTAGGAGATGTAGCATTACAGGTACTTTTGAATTCAGCTAACCCCTTGATATTGATTGGGTGGCAACTAGAATCCCTAAGGCAGCTACAGTCCAAATTTCAACCCTCTAATCCAATTTCTTCCCTTGGAAATATTTCGTCCAAAAACCGAAAAACTTCAATCTCGATTTTCTCGAATGCAAACTTTTCGACTTAGTGGATTTCACTTGTAAGCCGACGATATCTGGCCTGGATACATACCTACCGTTTCATTCACGATCATGTTGACGAAGATTTCGGTGCAAACGGATGGCTGGTCCTACGATGGGTGTCTCAAAAAGTCCGAGATCAGTTTAAAAACGTAAACAAATCATACCCTTCTGTCGAAAGTTTTCGCGATGCGGCGTTCTGAAAATTTCAAAAGATGACTTAGAGATGACTGACATAACGCCGAGCTTCGTGGACCAACTAGGCCCCAATCGGACTTACAGACCAAATTTCATTAATTTTGGTTCATGGTAGCCAAGAAAAGTGCAAAGTACTGCGGACGGACAGAAATGTTTTTATTCCATTTTCGGATTCTAAATACCTTGAAATAGAAACCATCAAATTTGGAGGTTTTTTCCCCATACTCTATTCCAAAGGTTCATTATTGAAAATAATAAACCAAAAGGTTCACCCCATTCAAGATTATATTCTTATGATACTTCTATTTATACTTAGGTGCCTTTATTTCCTTATTTTATGTAAGCATTTTGTGCTTACGCTCACTGAATTCGTCAGGACGAAATTTCAATTCTCCATCATGCACACATCACATTTGAAGCAATCACCAAGCAGTCCTTGTGTCTAAGTCTGCACTCACAGAACC
The DNA here is from genome assembly GCA_954871275.1 of Leptopterna dolabrata. NCBI lineage: Eukaryota > Metazoa > Arthropoda > Insecta > Hemiptera > Miridae > Leptopterna > Leptopterna dolabrata. The sequence continues at coordinate 3,769,556 of OX940977.1, read as the reverse complement.
ATCGTTTTGACCTACAGCATATAATGCGCCATATACAGCCTGAATAATTAAAAACGCTGTAAATCCCTGCACAACGGTTTATTATTTATTACAGAATACCCTCCTATTACAGATCACAGGTCTCCGTATAGATAACCCTTCTATATAACATCTGTAATATTCTACACATATTATGTAGATCGCGGACCCTCCGTCCGTGTTAGTACCTAACCCCGTACTCGTTACTAGGTACCTACATAAACCGTTGTGTGATAATTTACCTGTATTTACCTGTATTTACCTTCTACGGAGATAGAATAATGAACCGTTGTGTAATGATTTGCCCATCAATAATACTTCAACGGTTGTTCAAAGTTGCAAAAGTCCTATCAACAAAATCCAGCCCCTTCTTGGTAGATGAGCCGTTGTGTAATAATTTACCTTGGTGTAATAATTTACCTTGGTGTAATAATTTACCGTTGTGTAATAATTTACAGTTGTGTAATAATTTGCCGTTGTGTAATAATTTACCCATCAATAATACTTCAACGGTTGTTCAAGTTGCAAAAGTACCTATCAAAAAATCCAGCCCCTTCTGGGTAGATGAGCCGTTGTGTAATAATTTACCGTTGTGTAATAATTTACCGTGGTGTAATAATTTACCGTTTTGTAATAATTTACCGTTGTGTAATAATTTACCACTGTGCAATAATTTACCCATCAATAATACTTCAACGTTTGTACAAGCTTCAGAAGTACCTACCAAAAAATCCAATAGTCCATCACTTATCAAATGAAATAATATCGCAGACAAACAACTCGACTTCATACAGCCATCCGTGATTATAATCAGGTGCTCCCTAGTTATGATATCCGTGCCGGATTTATACCGTTTGATTCACGATCGTGTTGACGAAGCTTTTTGGTGCTTACGAACGGCTGGACGAACGATGCTCCGGGTGGTCTCAAAATATTGTTCAGCTCAAGACAAATTTAATAACGTAAAAAATACCATATCCTTCTATCGAAAGTTTTCGAGATACGGCGTTCTGAAAATGTCAACCCCTATTTTGAACCCCTTAGGGATGACTGACAGTAACGTCGAGCTTCATGGTAACTAAGAAAAGTGGCCCGTACGGCGTACGGCGGACAGACAGAAATATTTTTATTGCATTTTTGGATTCTACATACCTTGAAACGTAAACTATCAAATTTTGAGGGGGGGGGGGGGGGGGGGGTAAGAATTTTTTTTTTCATGCTCGATTCCAATGGTTCATTATTGAAAATAATAAACCAAAATCAATTCTATGGAATGTTTCGTTTTTCTCTGTTGAGTGAATAAGTGATTCCAAATTTAGTTTTGCATGATAGAAGCTAGTGAATGTATCTCCCGTAGAGGTGATGATAGCTCGATAGCGTAAGTGATTTCTAATTAAGTACAACTATGCTGCAGCGGCTCAACAGCCCCAACTTATGATAATCTTCGTGTTCCCAAATGGTAGATAAACTTTGTGCGATAGGGCTCGCTCCCCAGTCACAAGTGATGTGTCATTCCCGAGGACGCTCGTCTCGATGAGCCAAATTAATTGAGAGCCGTAATTATCCGACAGAGCTCCGTTCTAAGGTTGGAAACCGTTGCCAAATGTCTGTCAAGAGAGGGAGTCTCTGATCGAGAGATGTCTCGAGTTCAGCGGTGATGACTGTTGTCAAAACAAACTGCGTTGCGGAGCGAGAGCCGTTCCCTGATCCAGTGATAAGTTGTACATAAATATTAAGTACAACTAATTTAGGGAAGCCCACTAATTTAACGAAGTAACACACCCGCTTAAGGGGAATCAGGTCATTTTGAAGGTCCCTGATGATGATTGTGAAAAAATAAAAATAAAACAATAACTCGTGGATAACCAGGCCTTTTTCGATGTCTCACTGTCGTCACTAGTAGGTAATAACTATGAATTATTAGGAACAAAGCTAAATAGGCAGAATAGACAGACTGAAATAAAATGTTAAACGACTGATTCAAGTGCTTGTCAGCCAAGCACGAGTAGCTAATTATGATGTGAGTCAACGTCGTGTTTCATTGATCACTCACAAGACTTTGATCGGTCAGTTGTGTACTATAGAATTTTGAGTGCATTGCCTTTGAATTTCAGCGTGATCTGACAGCGTTAAGTACCTTACAAATCTATTCTCCTCCCCAACCCATTTTTCCTTAAATTCGTAATTTCCGAAAAATTGAAATTTGTGAAGAACATTTTTTTCGAAACCAACGAGGATGCCGTGCTTGAACTGTTGGTTATGAAGTACACGCATGCGCAGAAGGTGTACTTGAATAGCGTTCTGTATTATTGTTCAGTGGATGGAAACCCACTGCTGTCCCACGTGGGTTGGAACAGAGTTGGCTAATCCAATGTGTTGATGTGTTACAGCCCCGACTTCAGGCCTCGGGCCTCCTCGAACGCCTCGTCCTGCGGCCGCCTCTCGCCGATACCCGCCGCCGACACCGAGTGGGGCTACTATGGCCCCGAGCAGCTGGCGGGGAGCCTCGAGCAGAACATGCGGCTCGGGCAACAAGTGGGCCCTCAGGCGACGGGCTCCGTCGGCTCGGCACCCGCTACCCCTCAGGACCTCACGCCAGGAGGGTTCGCCTACCCGCCGCCACCGCCTTACCGCCCTGCGCCGCCCTACGTGCCGCATTGTTCCGTTCATCGGATGCAAATGCACCCCTGTCCATCCTGCGCCGTCGCCCCAAAACAACAGGTTTCACAACTTGTAAGTACCTACCCGCTTACCTGCAGAGTAGTAAGTACCTACCCATTTACCTGCCGAGTAAGAAGTACATACCCACTTACCTGCAGAGTAGTGAGTCCGTATACCCACTTACCTGCAGAGTAGTAAGAACCTACCCGCTTACCTGCAGAGTAGTAAGTACCTACCCACTTAGCTGCCGAGTAGTAAGTACCTACCCACTTACCTGCAGAATATAAGTACCTACCCACTTACCTGCGGAGTAGTAAGTAACTATCCACTTAGGTACCTGCGGAGTAGTAAGTACTTATACCCACTTACCTGCAGAGTAATAACTACATATACCCACTTACCTGCAGAGTACTAAGTACCTATACCCACTTACCTGCAGAGTAGTGAGTACCTACCCACTTACCTGCAGAGTATAAGTACCTACCCGTTAACCTGCAGAATATAAGTACCTACCCACTTACCTGCAGAGTAGTAAGTACTTATACCCACTTACCTGCAGAGTAGTGAGTACCTACCCACTTACCTGCAGATTATAAGTATCTACCCGTTAACCTGCAGAATATAAGTACCTACTTACTTACCTGCAGAGTAGTAAGCCTACCTTCCCACTTACCTTCAAGGTAGTAAATACCTACCCACTTATCTGCAGAGTAGTAAGTACTTATACCCACTTACCTGCAGAGTAGTGAGTACCTACCCACTTACCTGCAGAGTATAAGTACCTACCCGTTAACCTGCAGAATATAAGTACCTACCCACTTACCTGCAAAGTAGTAAATACCTACCCACTTACCTGCACAGTAGTAAGCCTACCTTCCCACTTACCTGCAGAGTAGTAAGTACCTACCCACTTACCTGCAGAATATGAGTACCTACCCACTTACCTTCAGAGTAGTAAGTACCTACCCACTTACCTGCAGAGTAGTAAGTACCTACCCACTTACCTGCGAAGTAGTAAATACCTACCCACTTACCTGCAGAGTAGTAAGCCTACCTTCCCACTTACCTGCAGAGTAGTAAGTACCTAACCACTTATCTGCAGAATATGAGTACCTACCCACTTACCTGCAGAGTAGTAAGTACCTATACCCACTTACCTGCAGAGTAGTAAGTATGTACCTATACCCACTTACCTGCAGAGTAGTAAGTACCTATACCCACTTACCTGCAGAGTAGTAAGTACCTATACCCACTTACCTGCAGAGTAGTAAGTACCAATACCCACTTACCTGCAGAGTAGTAAGTACCTATACCCACTTACCTGTGGAGTAGTAAGTATGTACCTACCCACTAACCTGCAGATTAGTACGTACCTACCCGCTTACCTGCAGAGTAGTAAGTACCTATACCCACTTACCTGCAGAGTAGTGAGTACCTACCCACTTACCTGCAGAGTACTAAGTACCTATACCCACTTACCTGCAGAGTAGTAAGTACCTATACCCACTTACCTGCAGAGTAGTAAGTATCTATACCCACTTACCTGCAGAGTAGTAAGTACCTATACCCACTTACCTGCAGAGTAGTAAGTATGTACCTACCCACTAACCTGCAGAGTAGTAAGTACCTATACCCACTTACCTGCAGAGTAGTAAGTACCTATACCCACTTACCTGCGGAGTAGTAAGTATGTACCTACCCACTAACCTGCAGAGTAGTACGTACCTACCCACTTACCTGCAGATTAGTAAGTACCTACCCACTTACCTGCAGAGTACTAAGTACCTATACCCACTTACCTGCAGAGCAGTAAGTACCTACCCACTTACCTGCAGAGTACTAAGTACCTATACCCACTTACCTGCAGAGCAGTAAGTACCTACCCACTTACCTGCAGAGTACTAAGTACCTATACCCACTTACCTGCAGAGCAGTAAGTACCTACCCACTTACCTGCAGAGTAGTAAGTCTCACTTGCGTACTTTAAGTATCTACATTGGGCTTATTACGTTAAATAAAATTGAAAAAACATGGAAAAGAAAAGTAGGTATACACCTACACTTAATTCAAAACTTTTTTCTTTTACGGAAGTAAAAGTTTTTTTAAAAATATAACGTGCTTTCGGTACGGATCATTGGGGGGGGGTGTCTAGAGCCGTGGGAATGATAGCGACCCCATAACTACAAGTTGTCGAAGATTTAGATAACTGATGCTATTCATATTTGTAAATACGAGTATGAATATATCACACGGCGTATTGTCTATGAATACGAATACGAGTGTATTCATATTTAGGCGTGTAAATACAAATATATTCATATTCACACGAATTTCGTGAGATATATGATGGTGTTCAGTGGAATTTCATGTCAATGTGTTAGGAATATGTTCATATTCACACGAATTTCGTGTAAATATGGGCGAAATGTAATTGTATTCCCTCGAAATTCGTGTGAATATGTACATATTCTTATCAAATTCACATGAAATTCAAGTGAATACCACCATATACCTCACGAGATTCGTGTGATTGTGAGCATATTCCTAACATATTAGTGAAATTCGAGTGAATACCATCATTATGTACCATATTCACACGAAATTCGTTTGTATGCGAAAATATTCGTATTCACATGGAATTAGTGTGAATACGAATATATTCACATTCACACGTGTAAATATATACGTATATATTCGTATTTACACCCGTAAATGCGAATGTATTCGTATTCGTATTCATAGAAAATACGCCGTGTGAATATATTCATGTTCGTATTTACGAATGTGAATATGCCCATCTCTGCTCACAGGATACCGATCGTCGGTATTTAGTGACATCGATATTTTTCGTTATGCTAACGATATTTTACCGTCGTTTTGATGCCATACCGAGTTGGAGACGTTGAGTGATAGCAGTGTTGTCATATCAATGTTGAGGGTCCGATATCAGATTAGGGAAACATTAGGCGTCGATAAGAGCAGTTGCCTGGTGGTGGGAGTCCTCCCGTCAAAGGCCGCCTCCCTCGACACGTTACTCGGCGTATAACTTGCGTAATGACAGGTTACACACACCGATCGTCGGATTGACAGGTTAGTACGAGTTCGGGTTTCTTTCGAGGACCGATCGCCTGTTCGCCCGTATTTGCGCCCCCCCCCCCCCCCCCCCATTTACCGGTCTCCCTGCACAACCCCCCCCCCCCCCTTTAGCGCCTCGACACGCCATCCGCTCGTCAATCCGAAGTAACCCCCCCCCCCCCCCCCGACCCAGCAATCCGAAGTAACCCCCCTGACCTGACCATCACTTCACCAAACCTCCTTCCGATACCACTAACCGATCATGTATCGGACCAATCGCCGGTTAACTCATGTTGACGGAATCGCGTCCCCCCCCCCCCCCCCAACTTAATCATTCCCACCACTTGATCTCCCCCCCAATCATTATTTTGATTCCCATATAATTTCATTCGATGTTCGCTGCGATAACATCTTAACCCGATGGGACCGCCGCACTTTTGTTCCTTTTTCGCCGCTTAAACGCCGGTCAGCCACGCCTTGTTATTTACGAGCCAAACGCCTTTCAGTCAACACAATTTATTGTTCCCAAAGCACTTGAATTTAGAATTGGTTTATTTAGCAAAATAGAATACACAAAAAATTAGAAAAATTCTTCATATAAATTTAAAATCAAATTCTTAACTAAAATTAAAATGTTCTACAACTATATAAGTACAAAAAGTATCTTCATTATACAAGAATTCAGAAGACATGAAATTAAATAAATAAATATATATATAAAATAAGTAAATATATACTTGAGCACATCAAACCTTCAATTTGTCCGCGAGCACATCAAACCTTTAATTTGTCCGCGAGCACATCAAATCTTTAATTTGTCCGCGAGCACATCAAACCTTTAATTCGTCCGCGAGCACATCAAACCTTTAATTTGTCCGCGAGCACATCAAACCTTTAATTCGTCCGCGAGCACATCAAACCTTTAATTTGTCCGCGAGCGCATCAAACCTTTTTTCTCCGGTTTCATCATTCAGGTTCGCAAAACGGTCTGACAGATCAAGAATTTTACTACTCCGACTCTTCAGCAAAATCCCATTTCGGTTCATTATTTTTTATAACAAACCATTTTTAAAAAAATTAAAAAACAGTCACGCAGCATGGCTTAAGGAGCAAATTTTCAAAGAAATAGGTTATTTATTTATTTGATGCGGGCAAGCCCAATACAGTCAAAACAGTAGGAAGAAAAATACAATACTATAGGAAGAAAAAAAATACTAACTTGAAAAGAAATAAAATGAAATGAAATATGCGCGCGCAGATAGATACGCTTAGCAAAAATACAATTCCAATAATACAAACTCAAATAAGTAGTTTGGGAAATTGAGAATTTAAATTAATGATCATCTGCCAGACCACTCGTTACGGTCTGACTGGGCACTTGTTGAGACCAGATTGGCACGTCGTGCAGGCAAATTGTGTCAAAAAAATTATATTTGGGTGTTTCGAACCAAAAAATTGTGATTTTGACCACTCGGTGCAGTCTGGGACTTGCTGAAACTACTTGAAATCCTAACTACTTGAAACCTCACGTGCCTATATAAAAAACCACAGTCATGCAGCATGGCTATAAGAGCGAATTTTCGAAGTTTTCGGCATCTTCCTCCTCCGCCTAAAATTTTCTGAAAATTAATTTTCGGCCAATGTTTTCCCAACTTGATACCATACAAAATTAAAACAGGAGTAGTTTTACGCAAAGTAAAATTTGGGGTGGAAGGAGGGGGAGGGGGAAATCAAAAATGTTTTGAATACCAGAAGAGTACCTAGGTATTGGATACGTAACAAATTTTTTGTTCCATTTTTTGCCGAGTAACACCTCGGTTTGTAGATTTTCCAACGCTGAACACGATGGTGAAGTCAGAATTGCGATATCCCATTCCGTTATCAGATTAGAGCAGACGAACCAGGAAGAACATCTCCAGAAATAACCACGTTCCTTCATCTTCAAAGTGCTCCAGTTTGAGAATGGAATGAGATATCGCAATTCTGATTTCACCATCGTGTTCAGCGTACAAAAACCTTTAAAATGAGGTGTCACTTGTCAGATTTTTTCATTTTGGGAATTTATGGGTAATTTCCCCCCCCCCCCCTAAAACTCCCCAAAACTCCCCCTTAGAGTGACCCGATTCTGCCCATCTTCGAACTTAGCCTGTCGATTGCCAAGAAAGATTTTTCGTGCAAATTTGAACTTTTTATCTCAATTCTTTCGAGAGTTATCGTCTGGAATGACACATACATATATAAATATATAAATATATATATAAATATATAAATATATATATATATATACATATAATTTTTGGTGTCTTTCGGCAGTGAATTCAGGATGGTCTGAAACGGATTTTGGTATAAAAATCTTTCGGAAATTCGAGTTTTAAAAATTTTGGACCGAGAACAATAGCTTCCTTTTCTTCGAAAATTCGCTAAAATATGCAATTGTCTTGGGTTTCGAATAACAATTTTGTAAATTCGGCGCGCTGGGTGCGCCTGATCGGGCTGGGACCAGTTGCACTCGATTCAGCGTCCCAAATAACATGTTCAACAACACCCAATATGCCTATGTTGCTGAAATCATTTTTGTTTTGATTTTTTGGACCCAGAATTTGTAAATTTTGACCGCTGCGCACAGTGCGATCGGGCTGGGTAAGAAAATCGTCATTGCTGTTGCGGAGACGATTTTTCTACGCAAGAACGATTTATTTTACCATGGAAATTATGGGACGTATCGTTCGGAATGACGCACGCGCGCACATACGCACACACACAACACAAACACACAAGCGCGCGCGCGCTCGAAGAGTGAAGATGTATCATTTAGATCTCCAATGCTTGAAACGGATTTTGGAGGGTTTTCCGGTTCGCAAGGAGTAGGTATCTCTGAACTTTTGGAACGAGCCAAATAGCTAAATTTTCTTTGAAAATTTGCTACAAACGGTGCAAATTATTACCCAACGGTTTGCCACTTTCCTGTATGGGTTCCCGTTCTGCGTAGATCACTGAATTCCGGTTAGCATACGACACTGAATTAGTAGGGTTGTGCGGTGAATATCACCTGCGCACACAAACGCACACGCACACACAGATGATAAAAATCGGAATCAGAGTATAAGCTCTGTAACGTTCGGCAATTACAGTTACATTTAATAAATTCATTTTTCCACCGCCCCGTCTCCTATAACGCGCCATTTCGGCCCCACGAATAGAAAAATCTCACGAATATTAAATTCCTGATGGTCGCTGAACCTAAGTAGGACCCTCGACATATTCCCGAATTTTCAGTTGATTTAGATTATTCGTTTGGCCGTGAAGAACATATTTATATTTATCACCAAAATAACCATCATTCGTAAAAATAAAAAATTAAAAAATAAAAATATAATAATATCACGGGACAAAAACTTCATTTCCTAAAGCCATGAGTTTTATATAAGTACTTTCGAATGGTTGAATTTGTAAGTATGAATGCGTAGGTACCTATGTCATTTAATTTGTATTGAAATTGGGCATTTGCCCGTGAAATTTACAATAAAACAATGCGTGATTATAATACCCGCTAAGAAAAGTCCAGAGCCGCAAACATGATTAGTTAATGCCGCAAAAAGGTGTGATCCACCCCCCCCCCCCCCCCCCCTCCAACCAACACCCTCACAAAACGGCCCTGTTGTCCGCTACATAGGCATGTAAGAGTTGGGGTGTTATTTATTTATTTACGGGCAAGCCCAGTTACATTGAAAAAGTACATAATTGAGTATGGAAACATTGAGTATAGTACGCAATTGAATATGGTTGATTTGGGGCGCTGAATCGATTGCAACTTACAGAGCATACACTGGCAACGAGTGCTAAATCGCTTGCGAGTGGTCAAAATCACAATTTTTTGGTTCAAAAAACCATTTTTGGTTTATTACTTTTTTTCTATAATAAATCTTTGGAATCGACCATGGAAAAAAAAAGTAAAAATCCCAAATCCCCTCACAATTTGATGGTTACGTTTCAAGGGGCGTAGAATACGAATATCGATTAAAAAATTTCCATCTGTCCGCCTTACGCCGTCCGCGGCTTTTTCCCTAGTTCCCATGAACCAAAATTCGCGAAATTTGGTCTGTGGTTTCCGTTTGGGCCCTAGTTGGTCCTCGAAGGTCGGCGTTACTGTCACTCAATTCTAAGCGGTGAAAGTATTTTCCTATCTCGGAAAATACTATTTTGAGGTGTGCGTTTTCTCGCATTTTTAAATAGTTTGATTTTTTTCCTGAATTTTGGAGACCATCCGGAGCATTTTGCGATGTTGCCATAAAATTTGCTATACAGTTAGCCGTAAATAGCAGGGTGTATGCAGGCATCAAGCTGTGCTGAGTGCGCACTTCACTGGTTTCCTGCTAGCTGGACGATATAGCGCAGTGGTCTACCTAACTAACTGGTTCGCTGAACTTCCCGAGATCGAAACCCTACCGGGACTGAATATTTTTTCACTCCACATCAACAATTTCCCTTCAGAATTTCATTATTGTGTTTCTTTTTGCCATTTTAGCTACTGTTTGTCATCGACGGAATTATTTTAGCAATTTAACACGTGATTTAGGTAGGTACCTAGTAACGAGTACGGGTTTAGGTACTTAGGTACGGTACCGGTCTACATAATATTTATAGAATAGTACATATATTATATTGTATAGACGGGTTAACCATACAGAGAGCTGTGTTCTGTAACAGAAGGGTATTCTGTACAAAATAGTAAACCGTTGTGTACGGAGTGGCAGCGTTTTTGACATAATTTTCCTGCACGACGTGGCATTCTGGTGTCAATCAGTTCCCAGTCAGGCCGTAATGAGTGGTCTGACAGTCATGTTGATGCAGATTACAGAGCACACTTTGGTAATGAATGACCGTTAGTTTAAATTTTTAATTTTCCAAACTGTTGGTCGCTGAATCGGTTGACAGTAATTTCAGCACGTTCAGACTTCACCGAGTGGTCAAAATCACAATTTCTTGGTTCAAAACCCGGAAAAATTATTTTTTGACATAATTCATCTGCAAGACGTGCCACTCTGGTCTCAACAGGTGCCCAGTCAGGCCGTAATGAGTGGTCTGACAGTCATGTTGATGCAGATTACAGAGCACACTTTGGTAATGAATGACCGTTAGTTTAAATTTTTAATTTTCCAAACTGTTGGTCGCTGAATCGGTGGCCAGTAGTTTCAGCACGTTCAGACTCCACCGAGTGGTCAAAATCACAATTGCTTGGTTCGAAACCAGCAAAAATTTTTTTTGACATAATTCTTCTGCAAGACGTGCCACTCTGGTCTCAACAGGTGCCCAGTCAGGCCGTAATGAGTGGTCTGACAGTCATGTTGATGCAGATTACAGAGCACACGTTGGTAACGAATGACCGTTAGTTTAAATTCTTAATTTTCCAAACTGTTGGTCGCTGAATCGGTTGAGAGTAATTTCAGCACGTTCAGGCTTCACCGAGTGGTCAAAATCACAATTTATTGGTTCAAAACCCGGAAAAATTATTTTTTGACATAATTCTTCTGCAAGACGTGCCACTCTGGTCTCAACATGTGCCCATTCAGGCCGTAATGAGTGGTCTGACAGTCATGTTGATGCAGATTACAGAGCACACGTTGGTAACGAATGACCTATAGTTTAAATTCTTAATTTTCCAAACTGACTTTTTGAAAATTCGCTCCTTAAGCCATGCTGCATGGAAGGATCATTGCTCTCGAGCCTGTGTGCTCCCGTAATTCGGCGTTAGCCGTGAAAAATAATCATTTTCGACGGCTGTTGCAGAGGATGGGGTTTGGCGAAGGCGAAAGTGCGAGCGTGATGATGGGGCAGCTGATGGGAGCGCTGAACCCGACGATGCTCGACGACCTCAGCCTCAACATCGAGACCCTCCCGCTCCACGGCGGCTTCGACTGCAACGTCGACGAAGTCATCAAGCACGAGCTCTCACTCGACGGGACGCTCGACTTCAACTTCTCCGGACAGCCGGCTCCCAACAACCAGGAGCAGTCGCAGTTCTCGGGACACTCGTGGGTACACTAGTCCGGTAACTAACCCTGCCCCTTTTACACTAACATCGCTTTAATCCGCTAAACTAACCTTCTTCCTCCATTCAGATTCAACTCACTTCATCTTGTTTCTCATTCGTATCCAAAAACTTGGTTCATCAGCCTTCCCCTCTCGCTGTAAGACTGTCACTATCTGCCACTATCTATGTCCTCATCTTTCCCCACTCCTAATAACTGGCACTATCTATCACTGTCTGTCACTACCTGTTACTATCTATGTCCTCATCTTTCCCCACTCCTAATAACTGGCACTATCTATCACTGTCCGTCACTACCTGTTACTGTCTATGTCTTACTATCTATGTCCTCATCTTTCCTCTCTCCTAATAACTGTCACTATCTATCACTACCTGTTACTATCTATGTCCTCATCTTTCCTCTCTCCTAATAACTGTCACTATCTATCACTATCTGTCACTACCTGTTACTATCTATGTCCTCATCTTTCCTCTCTCCTAATAACTGTCACTATCTGTCACTACCTGTTACTATCTATGTCCTCATCTTTCCTCACTCCTAATAACTGTCACTATCTGTCACTACCTGTTACTATCTATGTCCTCATCTTTCCTCATTCCTAATAACTGTCACTATCTGTCACTACCTGTTACTATCTATGTCCTCATCTTCCCTCACTCCTAATATCTGTCACTATCTATCACTACCTGTTACTATCTATGTCCTCATCTTTCCTCATTCCTAATAACTGTCACTACCTGTTACTATCTATGTCCTCATCTATACCCACTCCTGATAACTGTCTATCTGTCACTATATATCTGACACTGTCATAATATATGTCACTATATATCGCTATCTATCACTATCTATCACTATCTGTGTCCTCATCTTTCCTCACTCCTACTAACTGTCACTATCTGACACTATATCCTAATATCTGTCACTATATTCCACTATCTATCACTATCTATGTCCTCATCTTTCCTCACTCCAAATATAACTGTCTATCTGTCACTATGTATCTGACACTATCATAATATATGTCACTATATATAACTATCTATAGCTATCTATCACTATCTATCACTATCTGTGTCCTCATCTTTCCCCACTCCTAATAACTGTCACTATCTGGCACTATCTATTTCCCCATCTTTCCTCACTGCTAATGTTAGGGAGGTACTCTATCGTAATCAATAGTTAATGAACCTTTGTATCTTTCAATAGGCAGTAAATCTTTGAAAGCATGAGGGGTTGGAAAAAACTCAAAATTTGATAGTTTTCCGTTTCAAAGAACGCAGAATCCGAAAATGGAATAAAAACATATCTGTCCGTCCGCCGTACTTCGCACTTTCCTTATTTACCATGAACCAAAATTAATGAAATTCGGTGTGTTGGCCCCATTTGGGTTCTAGTTGGTCTCTAAGAGATGAAAAATTTCCCGAACGCAGTAGCTCGAAAACTTTCGAATTTGTTGAGAACCACCCGGAGCATTGTACGTCCAGCCGTTCGTTTATACCGGAAAATTCGTCAACATGATCTTGAATGATACTGTATACATCCGGCCCAGATATCATTGCTGGGTATCACCTTATTATAGTCACGCATGGATCTATGAAATCAAGTCTGTTGTACGCAGAATTGGGGGGAGGGGGGTACAGGTAAACAGTAAACCGATGTGTAGTAATTTGCATTTTTAAATTTCCCTCCATTAAACTCATCCTTTTGTGTGATATTACGAATATTTAAGCTTTATATTTGAGTTTCGAAATTTCGTCTCGTTGGTCAGATGATATCGTCTGGTGTGATGTATGTGTGTGTAGTATAACTATACAGAAAAAAGGGGAGGTCAAGGTTGTAGAAAAACGGCAGTGAATCTGGAGGTTTCCGAGGTTGCTGAATCCGGAAATACGAGTAGTTTTCTGGATTGGCTCATACTTCTGATTAATATCTCATACGTTCTATTTTTGATAATTTAAAACTGTGAAATTTAAACTTTTATTATCTATGCTATGTATTCCCCCTTGTAACCATCATACTTTATGTTTGGGGGGGGGGGGGGGGGGGGTGTTGAATTCAAATATGAACTCGGATTGTGATTATCTAGTTTTTTCTTAATGAAAAGGGGTTGTAAAAGTTTGAAAAAAAAAATCAAAAAATAAAATCTCAAATAAATTAATTTTGTTCTACATCTTTAATTTTGTCTCAAAAAACAAAAGCGTTGAAGAAACATCGGAGGTCGTACTCTGTTAATTGCTATTCAATCATTTGACATCTTTTTTTACCAACTGATTCTACACGTCCATGTTACAATAAGTGCGGAAGCTATACTGCCCACCCAACTTGGCAGACTTTTTTTGTATACTTGTGTAATTTTTTGTGGTTCAAAATTCTCTAAAACGAAAGTTTTCATAATACTTACTTAAAATTTGGACTATTGCAATAGCGTATTCTTACGAGAACTTCGTTATTATGAATATTACCATATTTCTGATGGAATCGACTGTATTCTCAATATAGTTTAACATTTACGAAATTTTTAATCGAATCGTTTACTCGAGTGGACTTGGAGAAGGGTTTGTTCAGGACAAAGGAAGGTTATCGTTGATCCGACTTCACAGTAACATCGCCTATCTGCCTCCAACAAAACTCGACTTCTTCCTTTGACTTTTCAACCCCACTGTAATAATCCAGTTAAGAGGGGAAAACAGTGGGTTGGAGGGGGGGAGGGGGTAAAACAAATGAAGCATAGAAGTTCTTCCCCCCTCCCACCACTGTCAATCTTTGTATCGACCAAAAAATATTCCATGCATAATCACACTGTACCCGAACCTCTCCCTCTCAGTAGGTTTTCATATTTTAATTATACGATGCAAATGGGAAATAAACGTTGTCCCTGTTGCCACTTGGTTCTTCCTCACAAAGAGAGTTTTGCTCCCGATCAAGGAAATCCAGACAAAGCCACTCAGTAAAAGATGCAAATCGGGTAATTAAACCTTTTCATGTTGTGTACTGTAGATACTGTGACGGTATATGAGAATCCCGTCCTTAATGGGTCAGGGCTCCTTGATTTTTGGGCGCGCAGCAGTTACAAGCGGTTTGCGAAAACGAACCGTCAACTCCTGGAACTGTAACAGTGTGGGCTGTTCTCGATACATTTTTTCTTCCGGTGAAGAAAGGATCGGTTTGGGGATGCTTAATCGATATCCGTTTTTAACCGGTGATAATCTCACTGGTCTAGGAGGGGGACTGTCGAGGGTCCACCCCCACTGTCACATGGTAGCAGAGCCTGGTTCGGCAGTATGCGCTGAGCACTTCACCATACTCCATCCACTTTTTGTGTGCTTACCAGAAGGATAAGAATAAGCCCAAAGGTTTCCCAGAAGGATTACTTTATTAACAACCTGTCCCTTTGATAATACATACACCTATTGGCTTCCCCGCCCCCTTTCCCCCATTTAGAGTGTCAGTATAACTAGAATATACTGATCAGTGACAGCTCTTGGATTGCTGTCGCACATTCACGTTGTACGCACTGAGCGGCATCAGGCCAGTAAACCGCTTGCAAACAGTACAAACGAACAGACCCCTGGTACAGCCTTTCCAACTGAAACCTGCGTGCGAACCTCTCAACGACTAATACCCGAGCAAAGATTGACCTTCCCGAAAACCCGGATCGCGCAGTGGGCGGGAAATAGCTTAAAAACCAATCTGCCGCCGGTGATCCCCGCGAGCGGGAAAAGTGGCAAAGCTCTTTCCACGAGACAATCCCAACTAACCTCAGGTAGACACGTTTTCTTCCTTCGCTCGCATCTCCTCCCACGGGCGTTCGTCACAGGCACCTAATCTCACGTTTTTCACTCGAGCGCTTCGGAGGAAATTGCGTGAAAACCCCAATCACGCGAGTTTGTTTCTCCGGATAAAATTTCCCTACCTCGGGAGATGTGTGGTTGGAGAGGGAGGAGATCAAGAGAACAATATGAATAAAATGACAGTCTTACAAATTTATCTTCAGTATTGTGGGCGCACTGACTGCAGGTGGTTTGGGTTTATGCAAGGCAGCCAGGCACATCCTGACGATCAGATAAGATGCAGCATCCAGAAACTGCTGATTAAGAAAAGGGAGGATATCATCTATTAATTATCTTTTGGTTTATTATTTTCAATGATGAAATTTGGAATCGACCACGAAAAAAAATGGTTAACCCGCCCTCAAAATTGTATGCTTTACGTTTCAAGGGACGTAGAATACGAATATCGAATAAAAACGCTGCGAAGTCCTTCTCAAATGGGTTTATTCTATCGGACATACCTTCAGAAATGTGGGCTGTTCATTTATTGTTTCTTTCATGTGCAATAATTGAAATAGCTATTTTTGTTGTTTTCCCCAAATTTTGGCCCCAAAAAACACGAATTACGCTCCCTTTTTTAAAATAAATTATCTTTGATCATTGATAGTGCCATTTAATAATATTGATTCACCTGTTGGTAATACTTCAATTGTTATTGTACAAATGTGTGGTGATTTCAGACAATTTTCAGGGTTTTTGACTCATAAAAAATGAATTCTGGAGCTGAACCTTCATTATAACCTCAGCCCTTCACTGTTTGGTAGAAATCAACGTCATATTCGGTATCCTCGCCATAAAAAATATGGAAAACGATGCGTCACAAGCTCTTGTTCGTGTAGTTTGATTTGTTGTTGTTTTTTCTGAATTTTTGAGACCATCAATATTCCGGAGCATTCTGCGATGTTGCCATAAAATTGGGTTTGCTCGGAAGAACAGCGTGCATGCAGGCATCAACCCGGATTGAGAGCGCACATCACTTCTCACGACGCACCCATGGGCGCCGTAGCTTCAGTGTGCTAGGGGCCGGAATCCCACGCTGAAGGTCGCAGGTTCGAATCCCAGCCGGGACCAAAAAAATCTTTTTCACTCCACATCAACATTATTTACTTTTAAATTGAATTGAATTGAATTTATTGACAGAAAGAAAGAAAGTAAAACACGCACAAAATGGCACATACATATAAAATATCGTACATAAAAAATATCATACATAAAAACACAAAAGAAGTGAATTTCATTCTGCCCACCAGCCAATAAGTTCATAAGAACTTGTGGCGGCTGGTGAGCAGATCTCAGCCAAAAATATTTAAGCAATCAAACGTAATGAAACAAATGCCATGTACCCAAAGAGATTCGAACCAGAAACTCCGTAAATTAATGAAATTCCTTTATCCTGCTAAGAATTCGTCCCCTAAAATTCATAAAACTACTGAACATGTCAGGATTAATTTTACAAACATAAAAAAACTTTAAAGCTTTATAATATGCATTATTTTTTGCACGCTCGGTTTTGAGCTTAGGCAACTTAACATTTGACGACTCTGCATTACGCGTATGCGTGACACTGCCTCTATGGTCAGGCTGAATACCAGTCTTATATACCATCAAGCACGATTGAAGTAAAAATAATTGTTTTACATTGAGCACATCAAACTCATGATGAAGCAGTATAGTAGGGTATCGAGAGCTCTTCCGAAGGGCTATCTTAAGTACAATATTATGCGTAACTTGCAAGGATCTTAGCTTTGTCTTACCCGCACTTCCCCATACGAAAATACCGTACTTCAGCAAAGAAAAAAACTAAGCCAAAGTAAATAGTCCTCAGCCACACAATAGACAGTAAATTTCGGGCTACCTTAAAAACATAAAATAACTTTCTCAGTGTAGGGACCAAAGCTTCAATATGGAAACTGAATTTCAAATTATGGTCAAATATGACTCCAAGATATTTACATTTTTCAGTCAATGGTAAGAAATTATAGTTACATGGTTTGGAATTATGAAAACAATTTTAGAACTACATCTGAATTTTGCCATTTTACATACAGGTTTTTATGAAACTGTAATTCCCGGGCGGCTCCAATACTCGATTTAGGGCTCTCTCCGGGGAGCTCAGAAGGGATATGATTCAGATCTACACAGAAGGGGTAGCTATACAGGTAAATAATAAACCATTGTGTAATAATTTGCAGTTTTTTTTAAATGCAGCAGACGTACCCACGAGGGATCAGATGGTCAGTTAAATCGGGGTTGCTTGGGAGTATTTCCGTTCGATCCATCGTGAAAAATTAAAGTCGATTCCCAACATCACTCAACTATCCGAGTCATATTGGATCATGTTCTCATGAAAATCCACGATTTTGCCGAAAATTTTACTTTTTTTTCACATTCAAACACGGATTTCTCCCGTAACCAGCACATTAATAAAAATAATCATACCGCTCGAATGTTGAGATTCTGGGAAACTTTTTCCTGAAGAGTGCCCACCAAAATATTACCGATGTATTGGTGTTGAGGCGGTAGGATGCAAGAAAGAAAAGTCAAGTTTCTGGTAATCCTCAAAATTGGAACGTTGGGCCGAATTTTGAGCCTGAATATCAACTTTCACAGAGAGGTAGTAGGTCATATAGGAAATTTAACACTCTTTCCAGCTTGTTGTATTTTTAATATTACACTAGGTGAAGGGAGTTATGGCCGGTTCTCTGATGTAAAGTCGGCAACGCACAAAAATTTTTAAAAAATAAGTATGAAAAAACGCTCGAAAACAAGGAGCCAAAAAAATAGCATTGAGGAAGTTGTTGTGTAAATTAGTTGTAGAATAATTATTGATCCTGATGTTTTACGTAGACAACCTGTATATTTATCACGGAAAAACAAACTCGATTTCTTAAGGCCAGCTAATCAGCTGTTCCCAATCAATGATTTATCCGGGCTGGAGTTATGTATCCATATGACTCACATTCATGTTGATGAATCGGCTTTTCGGTTCAAACGTCCAGGGCCTTACTATGAACGAATGGGTTAACGTATCGGGTGGGCTGAAAAAAATCGTAAAATTCGGATTCAATTTGAAAACGTCATAAAAACCATTCTCTTCTATAGAACGGTTTTCTGGACACCAAATGAGACCTACGAATCAAATTTCATTAATATTGGTTCAAGATAACTGAGGAAAGTGCCTGGCACTGGGTACGGACAGAAATTCCATTTTCGTCGGATTCTACTTACCTTGGAATGTGAGCCATCAGATTTTAAGAGGGGAGGAGGGTAATTTTTGTCCCCCTCCAGAGCACTCTTTACTGCCTGACTGGGCGCTTGTTGAGACCTGAGTGGTACTTCATGCAGAAAAATTAGGTTTAAAAATGAAAATTTTGGGTGTTCTGAACCAAAATCCCTGCACAACGGTTTATTATTTTGTATAGAATACCCTTCTGTTACAGATCACAGCTCTATGTATAGATAACCCGTCTATATAATATAATATGTACTATTCTATGCATAATTATGTAGATCGCAGACCCTCCGTAGGTTAGTACCTAACCCAGTACTCGTTACTAGGTACCTACCTAAATCACGAGTTAAATGTTGCTAAAATAATTCTGCCGATGACAAACAGTACCTAACAAAAAGAAACACACATAATGAAGTTCTGAAAAGAAATTGTTGATGAGGAGTGAAAAAAGTTGCAAAAGTACCTACCAACAAACTCCAGCCCCTTCTACGTAGATGGTATAATGAACCGTTGTGTAATAATTTACCGTTGAGTAATGATTTACCGTAGTAATAATTTACCCATCAATAATACTTCAACGTTTGTTCAAGTTTCACTACCTACCAACAAACTCCAAAAGAGCCATCATTTTTCAAATTAAATAATATCACAGAACAACCAATTCGACTTCATACTCCGCCAATATAATCAGGTGATCCCTACCAATGATTGGCCGTATTCACAAATTCCTATTGTGGGCGCGTCTCTGGTTACGAGATTTGGTTTGAATTGTATACAATTTCATTCACACTGGAGTCGAAAATGCCTGTCGGTGCAAACTTCGGGGCCTTACTGTGAACGAACGGCTGGACGTACGATGCTCCGGATGGTCTTAAAAAACTCGCAAGTTCAAGAATTATTTAAAACCGTAAAAATATTTACGTAAAAAAATGGTATAGGCGTTTTGAAAATTTCAACCCCTATTTTGAACCCCTTAGAGATGACTCACAGTAACGTCGAGCTTCGAGGACCAACTAGACGCCGAACGGAACCTATAACCCGAATTTCATCAATTTTTTTTTCATGGTAACTAAGAAAAGTGGCCCGTACGGCGTACGGCGTACGGCGTACGGCGGACAGACAGAAATATTTTTATTGCAGTTTTGGATTCTACATACCTTGAAACGTAAACCATCAAATTTTGAGGGGGGGTAAGAATTTTTTTTTTCATGCTCGATTCCAATGGTTCATTATTGAAAATAATAAACCAAAATTATGATTTTGATCAACAAAAACGTGGTAAACGACACCTCACGTGCCTACATAAAACATATATGCATTTTTTAAATGATTTTGGACTACAATTTTGTAAATTTGATGACTATATGATGCGCTGGGTGTGCCTAATCGGGCTGAGACTAGTTGCAGTGGGTTCAGCGCCCCAAAAAAACATGTCTGACAACTCCCAACATTGCTGAAAGTTTTTATTTTTTTGGACCAAAAATTTGTAAATTTTGACCGCTGCGCACAGGGCGATCGGGCCGGGTAAAGAACTTATCATAACTCTTGCGGGGGCGGATTTTTCTGCTCTAGATCAAATTATTTACCGCGCAAATTGAGGGAATTATCCATCGCACGGGATGAAACATATAAATATAAAAATATATTTGGGCAGTTGGTTGACTAGTGGGTGATATAAAGGTGTGGGTGCAGAATGACCAAGTCTAGTCGTGTGTTTCAAAGTTTTAATCCCGACGTTTCGGCACACTGACTTGTCCCCTAGTCATGGGAAGAAAAAATAAGGCGTTGCAAAGGCGCAATAGTTAGGTAACCTTAGCTATAGTTAAGTTTAATAGTTAACTTTATGCAACATTTGTGGGTTAAACCAACAACTTTATGTAACTATTGTGCCTTTGCAACGCCTTATTATAATACTGCCGTGTGAAGGAAGAACGACTCAACTCAAAAATTGTCGAAAATGGGATTTTCACGTAACCCCCCTAATTTCAACCCCACCTTTTTGATGGTGAAATCGAAATTCCAAAATTCGACCCAGAAGGGATTGAAATTGCTAGGGATGAAATCTGGAAATTGCTTAATTTTGTGGAAAAACGTCTCGACTCCGTGTTTTTTTTTAGTAAAAACATCTCAACGCCTCGATTGAAACACCCTAACTTTCGAGTTTTGTTATTTATTTGTTGAGGAAAAACGATTCAACTAGCTGAAAACGCCGTTGAGTCGTTTTTCCTCCAAACCGTTGGCTTCCGGATCGGGGTCCAAACCGTTGGACTCAAAGGGGATTTGAGTTGTTTTTACTCCACAAACATTTCAAAAATCAACCATGAATAATCGATATTCGACTCAACTGCAATAAATCAATTGAAAAAACGTGTGTTTGGAGTATTTTTTGACAGCTATCGATCAAGTTGAACATGATTGGACATTTGGGGAAAAAAAGGGGGTTGCGGGAATGCCCTGTAGTGAACCTTTAGCGAGTTTTCGTCAGAAAACTTCGAAGCTAATTTCTGAAAACTTAATAATTTTGAGTTGAGTCGTTCTTCCTTCACACGGTAGAATATTATTTCTTCCCATGACCAGGGCACAAGTCAATGTGCCGAAACGTCGGGATTAAAACTTTGGAACACGACTAGACTTGGTCATTCTGCACCCACACCTTTATAAAAATATAGGTATACATTATATATATATATATATATATATATATATATATATATATAGGTATATGTGGAGGTGTGGAAATGACCAATCTAGACTTTTTCAGTGGAAACTTCTTTTATTGTTTCCTTCCACGACGTTTCGACCCAGGGACTGGGTCCTAATCATGTGGATAATCTACAATAAGAAACATGAAGAAATTAGGTGATAAGGTAGCAGGTGGCAGACGTACAGACCTAATGGCTTAAAACTAGAGAGTGCTGAGATATATCTAGCACTTACTTGCTGTCTGTTACCTCAACAGTTGATGATGATGGTGGAATTTCCATTCAACAGTTGATGAAAATTAGTTTCAAGTAGTACAATTTACTTGAAACTACGGAAAGTAACTGTGGGTAATTTGATAACAGAACCAAGCAAAACCAGACAAAATGGCGGAAGGCCTGAGATGGTAGGACTGTTACAATGGCAGTGGGTTGATAGGGGCGCCATTTGATGGGAGATTTTGAATTTCTATCTTATTTCTAATATTCTTATTTATGTCTTATTTGGTGGGTTATTTGGTGGCTATTTTGGTGGGTTATTTGGTGGCTATTTGGGGGTTATAATTTGGTTATTTAGAAGGAACAGATAACACTAAAAATTATGGATTAAGTTGTGGTGTTATTATTACTTGAGTAATTTTGAATATACAGTAGACAACCCTTTTACATCTCTCTTGAAATTAATACTCTTCTCTTCATTCTTGACCATATACGCTACTTCTTTAATTTTACGCTTTTCAAAGTTAGGTTCCAAACAACAAATTTTCCAGTCTTGGACTATAGGATTATGCTTGCTGATGGCTATGTGTTTGGCTAAAGCTGTTGCATACCTATCATTCTCAGGGTCTTGGCTGTTTTTTAGTAAGGCTTTTTTGTTATCATGATTGTGCCCTTTCATTCAAATCATGATAACAAAAAAGCCTTACTAAAAAACAGCCAAGACCCTGAGAATGATAGGTATGCAACAGCTTTAGCCAAACACATAGCCATCAGCAAGCATAATCCTATAGTCCAAGACTGGAAAATTTGTTGTTTGGAACCTAACTTTGAAAAGCGTAAAATTAAAGAAGTAGCGTATATGGTCAAGAATGAAGAGAAGAGTATTAATTTCAAGAGAGATGTAAAAGGGTTGTCTACTGTATATTCAAAATTACTCAAGTAATAATAACACCACAACTTAATCCATAATTTTTAGTGTTATCTGTTCCTTCTAAATAACCAAATTATAACCCCCAAATAGCCACCAAATAACCCACCAAATAAGACATAAATAAGAATATTAGAAATAAGATAGAAATTCAAAATCTCCCATCAAATGGCGCCCCTATCAACCCACTGCCATTGTAACAGTCCTACCATCTCAGGCCTTCCGCCATTTTGTCTGGTTTTGCTTGGTTCTGTTATCAAATTACCCACAGTTACTTTCCGTAGTTTCAAGTAAATTGTACTACTTGAAACTAATTTTCATCAACTGTTGAATGGAAATTCCACCATCATCATCAACTGTTGAGGTAACAGACAGCAAGTAAGTGCTAGATATATCTCAGCACTCTCTAGTTTTAAGCCATTAGGTCTGTACGTCTGCCACCTGCTACCTTATCACCTAATTTCTTCATGTTTCTTATTGTAGATTATCCACATGATTAGGACCCAGTCCCTGGGTCGAAACGTCGTGGAAGGAAACAATAAAAGAAGTTTCCACTGAAAAAGTCTAGATTGGTCATTTCCACACCTCCACATATACCTACTGATATTGGACTAGACATTAACCATCACTAATTATATATAATATATATATATATATATATATATATATATATGCATATATATATATTCTATCATTCAGATTATAACCCTTAAACGGATTTTGGAGGGTTTTCCGACGCACAGGGAGCAGCACTGAAGTTTTGGAACGAGCCAAATAGCTGCATTAATTTTGAAAATTCGCTAATAATCAAGTGTATTGAGAGGATCTTGGGTGCTGAAGGGAAAAGAAACTCGCGAGGTTGGAGAACTACGTTGATTAAAATCTCAGAACCGAGTAAATTATTGAGCAGATGTAAAAAGGGTAGAAGTTCAACCCATCTTAAAAGGGCAACAGTTTCCCGAGGAAAATTTACTTTGAATGGGAAAAAATAAAGGTTTTTTTCGGTGGAGTACGGTGTCCTCCATTTTGTAAAAAGGAGTAACTAAGACTATTATAGTGGGGAGCGGTGGCCGAAGGGGAAAGGGGTAACAGGAGGACTATTAATGTGTCGGATGAAACAATGTGGTGGTGGGGGGGGGGGTTGGAGGACAGGAGAGGAGGACAGGAGAGGAGGACAGGAGAGGAGGACAGGAAAGCACCCGCCCCCGGTGGCGGCGAAGGGGTCGTATTAGGTGAAGCCAAGCCCGCTGGCGCCGCTCGCCTTCCCAGACTGGCGCCTGACGCCCCCTCCTCTCCGCCGACCGTTCCCGCGGCGCTTCGGGGTTTTCTCCCTCCCGCCCATTTTCATCCCCTTTTCTCGCTGAATTACAGCGAAAACTTTCTCCACCCCCCCCCCCCCCTCCCCCTCACACCAAGCTCCGACCAGAAGGAACATCCCCCGCTCTCCCGACCCTTTAAAGGAGCCCATCCTGGTTTCTCTTTTTTCCCTTTTTTTTATACAGGAATAAAACCTTCCAGTGTTCTTAGTCCTTTAAAAAAAAATATATATATATATATATATCCCCCCCTTCACACCGACAACTCCTCGAAGCATTTAATACCATCTCCACACTTTCTGCCGTCCTTTTGTACTCGTTTCGGCTCCTAATTATCAAAACCTAATTATCAAAAATTTCGTAATGAATCCCTCCGACCGGCCCTTTTGTGTTTTGTAGTAGGGCTCAGTTCATCCTTTTCCCGGCAGCAGTAAAAATGGCGACTTTTCATGCAGCTAATAAATAATGTCTTCGCTATTTCCCAGTTATTGGCGATTTTCGTTGAAATAAACTGGTAGAGTTGGACCAAATTTTTAGAATATGAAATTTTGAACAAAAGTTTTGATTCAGAGCATTTTGAATGCATCCACTTCGGAAAAAATACATGAATCTGCGTTCGGAGTACCTACTCCTGTTTTTATTTAAATATTCAATTTGCAACTAATTCAATTTAAAATGTCAAGTTTTCAATCAATTAAAATTGTAAAATAATCGCATTTTACAATAAAAATGGGGGTGCTCTTAACGCAGAATTTGATGCTCCACAACTTCATTCTGTCACTCCGAATTTGGAATATTTCACATATATTGAATGTTCCCCCGCCCCCAACCACATTGCCGAAGTTTTTCTCCATAATGTTCAATTTAAAAACGATACCTGTATCTCAGAAACAGTCAGGAGTCGACAGAAATGATATAGGTACTATTCGATTTTGTTGGAAATTTAATTATCTTTCATTGGGGTGGGTGTCGGCATTCCGTTTTGCGGTGAAATCAACGGTTCTTGAGATATTGGCAAAAAAAGAAAAACGCTGCAAATCCCTGCACAACGGTTTATTATTTTGTATAGAATACCCTTCTGTTACAGATCACAGCTCTATGTATAGATAACCCGTCTATATAATATGATATGTACTATTCTATTATATGCATATTATGTAGATCGCAGACACTCCGTAGGTTAGTACCTAACCCCGTACTCGTTACTAGGTACCTACCTAAATCACGAGTTAAATGTTGCTAAAATAATTCTGCCGATGACAAACAGTACCTAACAAAAAGAAACACACATAATGAAGTTCTGAAAAGAAATTGTTGATGAGGAGTGAAAAAAGTCGCAAAAGTACCTACCAACAAACTCCAGCCCCTTCTACGTAGATGGTATAATTTACCGTTGTGTAATAATTTACCGTTGAGTAATGATTTACCGTAGTAATAATTTACCCATCAATAATACTTCAACGTTTGTTCAAGTTTCACTACCTACCAACAAACTCCAATAGAGCCATCATTTTTCAAATTAAATAATATCACAGAACAACCAACTCGACTTCATACTCCGCCAATATAATCAGGTGATCCCTACCAATGATTGGCCGTATTCACAAATTCCTATTGTGGGCGCGTCTCTGGTTATGAGATTTGGTTTGGATTGTATACAATTTCATTCACACTGGAGTCGAAAATGCCTGTCGGTGCAAACTTCGGGGCCTTACTGTGAACGAACGGCTGGACGTACGATGCTCCGGATGGTCTTAAAAAACTCGCAAGTTCAAGAACTATTTAAAACCGTAAAAATATTTACGTAAAAAAATGGTACTTATAGGCGTTTTGAAAATTTCAACCCCTATTTTGAACCCCTTAGAGATGACTCACAGTAACGTCGAGCTTCGAGGACCAACTAGACGCCGAACGGAACCTATAACCCGAATTTCATCAATTTTTTTTCATGGTAACTAAGAAAAGTGGCCCGTACGGCGTACGGCGGACAGACAGAAATATTTTTATTGCAGTTTTGGATTCTACATATCTTGAAACGTAAACCATCAAATTTTGAGGGGGGGTAAGAATTTTTTTTTTCATGCTCGATTCCAATGGTTCATTATTGAAAATAATAAACCAAAAAGAGCCTAAAATCCAAGACCCCCCCCCCCCCAACTCAGGCGTTTCCATATAATTGATTAGGAAGGTCTAAACGTGCTTCAAATGTTGACTTTTGTCTAAAAATGCAATCAATACCCGTAGAAATATTGAAAATAACCAAAAACTGTATGAATACTACAAATGTGTAGATATGACTCGAGGCAGATGAAAACTATTTCAGTCGTCAACAATAATTTTATCTTGTGGGCGAAATTCGACTTCATGTGGAAAGAAGTTGCAAGTTATTACACAACGGTTTATAATTTTCCTCGTAGATCACTGTTTCCTGTGGTCAATATCTACCCTCGTGCTCCCTCCAGGAGAGCCTTGAATCGAGTACTAGAGCTGGCCCGGGAATTAAAGTTTCATACAAATGCGCGGGATTCGATAATTAAATCATTAATTATTTGTAGTTATTCATGGAGCATAAGATAGTGCGTAGATAGTGTAATAAACCGTTGTGCAATAATTTACCGTTGTGTAATGATTTATCCAATAGTACTGCAACATTTGAAATAACATTTGATTGAAATAACATCACAGGAAAACCAACTCGACGTCACATCTTATTCTGATGGCACTAACGTTTTGAAGTACGGTAGTGGCCCGCTGGTTCACTATTCACTATTTTAAATAATAAATAATAGCAAAATGAGAAGAAGGTTATAATTTTACAAAGCAATGTTTGGGTAAGAAAGCGCTCCAATTTTCGGATAAACCCATGGAAAATACTCGATAGTTTATAACACATATGGTCCTTTGAGAGTCCACCGTTGATTTTAGCGAATTTTCGAAGAAAAGGAAGCTATTGTTCTCGGTCCAAAATTTTTAAAACTCGAATTTCCGAAAGATTTTTATACCAAAATCCGTTTCAGACCATCCTGAATTCACTGCCGAAAGACACCAAAAATTATATGTATATATATTTATATTTTTTTATTTATATATATATTTATATATTTATATATTTATATTTATATATGTATGTGTCATTCCAGACGATAACTCTCGACAGAATTGAGATAAAAAGTTCAAATTTGCACGAAAAATCTGTCTTGGCAATCGACAGGCTAAGTTCGTAGATGGGCAGAATCGGGTCACTCTAAGGGGGAGTTTTGGGGAGTTTTGGGGGGGGGGGGGAATTACCCATAAATTCCCAAAATGAAACAGTCTGACAAGTGACACCTCATTTTAAAGGTTTTTGTACGCTGAACACGATGGTGAAATTAGAATTACGATATCTCATTCCGTTCTCAAACTGGAGCACTTTGAAGATGAAGGAACGTGGTTATTTCTTGAGATAAAACAGTTTTACATAAAATCAGTTATTTCTTCGAAAATTCGCTCTTATAGCCATGCTGCATGACTGTGGTTTTTTAATGTATAAATTTGAATTTATGTGGTTTTAGAATCCATGGAGCCGAGTAAAAATAATTTAAAAAAGAGTATTGCTAAGTACACGTACACACGTACTCTTTTTCATTGACCCAGGGATTGTGTACTGTGTCCATATAATAAATTTCCTGTAAGTACTATTATGGTGTATGCCTATGTTCCGGGCCTCAATATGAGCGGGTTGAAGATGAATGGCAGTTAATCTCAATAGAATGGAAAACCAGAAAATTAGCGATTTGGAGGGCCGTTTTATGAAGGGAAAAATTATGAACCCACTGTTTAGTGAATTCGATGCATACAAAAGTCAGTTCCCTCATAACATCAGTGGTGTTCGAAATTTACGTACGAGTAACTGGAAGTGAATTGTGATCGGATGTACTAATCCTTCCTATCAAAAGCCCCTCTCCAATCCAGTAGGACAAAATGCGATTTACTCAGTGGAAATAAAAACTGTGCGAGAATTGGCGGTATTTCAATTCAAGGTTTTAGCGTTCTGGTCCTGGATTTACTGCGGATGAATACCTAATTCAAATCATACAAAAATAATATTGCCTATTTACAAATAATTTTTTTATTTAGAGGATTCCGTCGTCGTTAGCAAGTCAAGTACTGGAGGCGAGCCGTTTCGATGTAAGGAATGATCCTTACATCGAAACGGCTCGTCTCCAGTACTTGACTTGCTAACGACGACGGAATCCTCTAAATGAAAAAATTATTATTATTTTCTTCAGGCCTTCGAGAGAATACTGAAGCCATTTGTTCCCTAACTATGCCGGGAGAGGAAAAGTGAAGGAAGGTGAAAGGTGGGTTGGCGGCAGAGGGATGAAGGAAGTGAAAGGTTGTCTGCCCTGTCTTTGGGGCTTACGAGTAAATTAATATATGTTTTTAGAGGTAAACTGCCCCCTATGAAAAAATTACGAATGAACTGTACATTACGACGCGTTCATGAGTAGTCCAGTGCAAAAATCAAAACCCAACCCCTAAACCAGTTACTAACCGAGGAGGGAATCAGTGGGCCAGCACAGGGACTAAGCGCTCAGCTGCACAGCTATCGTGTATCCACAACCACAGTACACAACAGCGATCCAAATATTTGACAAACGTGTATAAAATGGGAGCAAGCCTTATTCATAATGTAAATCTGGGTGTATGTTAAAGGTGGGCGCTTCCCGTCTTATTATTATTTATCAATAAAGAATTCCTTATAGGTAAATAGTATTGTCGGGGTATCCTCCCAGAACCACTCCTTGTAAACTTAAGATCTCGCCAAATAAACATAGAAGTGGGAACGGAAGAAGCAGGGGAACCGAGGTACCCAGTGGGGGATCCCCACCATCCTCCACTAGCTGGAGGATGGAGGGAGATAGCCCTAAGGGCTATAAATACTCGCCTCCTTCGCCTTCCAACCATTCTACGCTCTCCTTAAGTCATTGACTTATCTCTCTCTACTCACTCCTCATCTCTCTCCTCAAACCTAAAATATCCTGAGCATGGTGGTAGTTCGCCTATAACCAAACCAGACATGCCTCCTAAAAGACCCCGGGCATGGTGGTAGCCCTGGGCTATAACCAAACCGGGCACGACCTACCTTACTTCTCGTAGTGGATGTGCGCAAATTATACATTCACTACAAGTAATAAGACGGGAGTGGCAGCCAATTGGCTCATTCCACAGTTTCATTCCACATGCCAAATTCAAACCATAAAAAACTCGTTTGAATCTGTCGAACTAAAGAATATTACTGTACAAGGAGCCTTGACACGACCCGGTCCATTATGTTAATTTCAAACATCATCTAATCCTCACGAATAGTTGTTTTAATAAATTACTACGAACGTCTTGTATAAACTCCAAACACGTACCTACTAACTAACTCATCATAATCAGTGCTTAAAAATAATTAGTAGAAGAAAAAAATACGTGGGTAGTTACGTACTCCTCATTTGCTTGTGTTCAACATCTGTCAATTGAAATTAATAGAATCCGAATCAAAGCAATTTAAAGAGATGATTTCCCTTTGTTGGCAGTTATTTCCCCATTTCCGTATGATATATAGCCCTAGCACTCACTGCCTTCATTATTGAACTACCTGCTCGTTGTATTTCGTTCGCACTGGCTCTTTCTGACGGTTAGCTGACTTTTATAAAAACCTAGACAAACCGTCCATGGTCCAATGCCGTATTGAAAACGCTGCAAAGTCCAAGGACTTATTATTGTCATTAAAGTCCAAGGACATGGGTCTATTATTATATTGGACATACAGAAATGTTTTTCTTTCATGTGCAATAATTGAAATAGCTATTTTTGATGGTTTCCACCAATTTTGACCCCCAAAAACACGAATTAGGCTCTTTTTTTTCTTGATTCACCTGTTGGTATTACTTATAGTGTTATTATACAAATGTACGGTGATTTCAGACAATTTCCCATGTTTCATATTCGGTCTCCTCGCCCTAAAAAACTCGGAAAACGATACCTCACAAGCTCATGTTCACTAAAACCTAAAAAAAAAACCTCGGAAAACAATTATTTTTACACCAATTTTCCCCCCAAACCACCCCTGGGTGTATTCCGATCCAGCTGCCGAGCTTCGGAGCACAACTAGGACCCAAATGCGATCCCAAATCGGGACCCGAACTGTGTGCGGAAGAACGACGATTTTAGACCAAAATTTAACGTACATTTATTTTCTAGTCTTCGTTCAAAATTGACTTCATATTCGGTTTACTCGTCCTAAAAAACGTGGAAATGGTACCTCACAAGCTCATGTTACTGAAACACCAAAATACCCTGTTTTGACACCCGTTTTTCACCCATAGCACTTCTGGGTATATTCCGATCGCGCTGCAAAGTTTCGGGACACAACTAGGGCACAAATGGAGCATGTGTGCGAAAGAAAGAATTTGTAAACCGAAAATGAAGCAGATATGGATGATACGGCGGACGGCGTACGGCGGACGAACATTGCGTTTTTGTAATCTACGCACCTTGAAACGTAATAGAAAACATTTTGAAGGGGTTTTATACAACTTTTTTGCTGAGCGAATACATAGGTGTATTATTCACAGAATTATAAACCAAGAGCTTTTGAGATTAATGGTTTGGAATAGCAAAATGCATTGGCCAGTTCTGGTTCGCTCGATTTGGACTGGAATGAAGATCAGAAAACTGGATAGGAACAGCCGGCCATGGATGCTAAGTCAGAAAAGAGTCCAATAATCACTGCGAACGGCCCAACACCTGTCTGATGGCCCGCTAACCGTCAGATGGTCACTGCGAACAAACCTAATAGTGTCCTAATTGTCCTCAAATAGAACGATTCGAGCAGGAATACGGTAGGTACTCCGTGTTGTGACTGGCAAGTAGTGATTCACTGAACTGTAAGGTAAAGTGTAAAGTTAGGTAAAGTGAAGTAGAGAGCCATTTCAGGCTGGGGCTTTTCGTCCGACTGCCTCTCACATCAGCTGTCCTGTTACATTTACCACTCCTATGTAATACTTAAAGATTTAACTAAATAAACGAAGGGAACGGCGAGCTGAGCGACGCCGAGGGGAAAGTAGGAGAAGGGTCCCCTCAATCGACCGCCATCACCCCTCAACGTGGGTGGAAAGGGGCCTTTATAAGCAGCCCGGCCAGCCCAGCTCTTCATTCTAGGGATCACTCTACGACTTGTGACTTCCCTCTCAACCTCCTTACACCTCCTTTCTCTCTCACGCCCTCTCTCTCTCTCTCTCTCTCTCTCATACCCTTCTCCTGCACCTACTGTGGTGATAACTAGAGTTCAGATCGATACGCAAAAAAATAGCTGAAATATGCAACAAAATTTAGCAAAAATTGAAAATTTCAACCCGTCCGCCGTATCACGTGTACAGGCTTCATTTTAGATCTAAATTTACCTGGAGATACGATAAATGATCTCAGTTTAAATTTCTCCCTTGAGAGGGAAAAACATTAAATCATGTTTAATGTTTTTCCCTCGCAAGGGAGAAATTAGATATAGTTTTTTAATGTCAAGAAAAAATGAAAGCCACAATTTCACTGAACTCTACAAGTATAATGTTGCATTTACTGTACTTATTATAGAACTCGCCATCAACATATGGTTGCTACAACAGAAGGTAGTAACTGTGTAGTAACCAATGAAAAACGTAGCTATTGACTCTTGTTTCTTTCGAGTGCGATATTCTTTATGGTTGCTACAACAGAAGGTAGTAACTGTGTAGTAACCAATGAAAAACTTTGCATATTTGCGTGTCGGAATTCACAGAATGACCCCCAGCCCTAAAACATTAAACATGTTAATATGCAAAAACATGCAAAACTTCAAAATAATATGCAAGTTGAAATTTTGGTCCAATTTTTCCGGTTTTCAAGTTTTTATTGAGAAGTCTAATACGGGAATGAGCAGTGTAACCCGAAACTCTTAATCATTCATCTATATTTTATAAAATCACAGCAAATAAAACTGTACAATATTAAATAAAATTTACAATGCTTATAATTTCAATGTGTAGGTGTAGGTACAGATTAATTTCCCTGGACTATCAACACTTTTTCGAGGTTTTCGACTGTGAAATTCCTCCGTCGGTCTGATGGAGTCATTTTCAGCGCGGAAAAGGATCTTTCAACATCGCAGCTGACAACAGGAAGGAATTTTAACTTGGCAATTTTTCCAGGAGTGAGATATCCCGGAGAGATCGAAAGGGCAGTCATACAAAGACACGTATAAGACCTTTCACATGACCGGAGATCGGAAATTTCAGTGTAGGTACGCAGATATTTCTTAGAAATATGACATTTATACGCAAAACTCTGTAACATATGCAGATGCATATAATATGCAAAAACGCTGAAAAGTCCTTGTCACATGGGTTTATTATTCTGTTGGACACACCTGCAGAAATGTTGGCTGTTCATTTATTGTTTCTTTCATGCGTAATAATAGAAAAAGCTATTTCTGATGGTTTCCATTAATTTTGGCCCCTAAAACACAAATTAGGTACGCTCCTTTTTTTTTTAAACTATCTTTGATCATTGGTAGTGCCATTTAATCTTCTTGATCCACGTCTTGACACTTTTCCAGTGTTATACAATCTGATGGTGATTTCAGACGATTTCCCAGGTTTTTCACTCATAAAACATAGGTGTATTATTCACAGAATAATAAACCAAAATCAATTTTGGGAGCTGAACATTTGGTAGAACCTCTATTTTCCAATCTTTGGTCAAAATCGACTTCATAATCGGTCTTGCCGTCCCCAAAAACATGGAAAACGATACCTTAAAAGCTCATGTTACTAGCATGTTACGAAAACACAAAAAGTACCTATTTTTACACACATTTTCACTCATAACATGTATATTCCGATCGGGCTGAAAAGTTTCGGTACACAACTAGGGCCCAAATGGAGCATGTGTGCGAAAGAACGACTTTTTTAGACCAAAAATGAAGCCGGTTACTCATGATACGGCGTACGGCGTACGGCGGACTGCGGACGGTCATTGCATTTTTGGAATCTACTCACCTTGAAACGTAAAAGAACAAATTTTGAGGGGGTGTTATAAAAATTGTTTGCTGAGCGATTACATAGGTGTATTATTCACAGAATAATAAACCAAAACAGCAAAATATGCACTTTTAAATTCAATTTTAAATGTCCAAAACATCTCCAAATACCTTAATTCGGATAAGTATGACACTTTCTATTGAAAAAACCTGATATGCTAAATATGCAAAATCCGAACTCTAGTGATAACTGCGGGGTGCTCCCTTCTAGAATACCTGCTGTGGTGATAACCGCGGGGTATTAATTTTCTTCCTCCTGGCGTCTGCTGTGGTGATAACCGCGGGGTGCTAGCCTCCGTCTTCCCAGCACCTGCTGTGGTGATAACCGCGGGGCGCCCTCGCCTCTAACGCCTGCTGTGGTGATAACCGCGGGGCGTTAGCAAAAGACTCCTACGGAGCACATCCTTCACTCATCCAACCAAACCAACCTCATCCAAAACTCATACACTTCCGCCCGCCTGTCATAAGACAATTGGCTACCCATCGCCTCGCCCCTTCGAGTGGAGAGGGGTTCGCCCAACAGCCACATGGGTCATAATTGGACGTGCCACGACGTGTCACGGCGGTCACCCATCCAAGTACCAACCACGCTCGAGGTGTCTTAACTTCGGTGATCTCCACCATAACCGGTTTATTCCACCAGTTAAGGCCTTTGGGCGTCAGAAATGTCAAAGAAACAAAATGATTCAGTAACTGATACAAGTAACTCAGCTATTTCTTATTTCTTTATTTCACAGGACAAGCCAATTACATTCTATAAAATCAATCAGTAAGTCATTCTAATCAGGGGAAAAAATGAATATAAAGTGAATATAAAAATGATAAGGGTCTCATAGTAAAGTAAAATTAAAGTTACAAAGTAAAAGAAACAATATCTCAAAAGCAAGTGTATGAAAGGAAAACGTCCCTAGGTATACATGATTGGGGACGAGGAAAATTGTGATTTTAACGTGGCAAGGGAGGAGTGAAAAAAGTCGAAATCGGGGTTAACAGTCAGAAAGAGGTTCGCACTGCGAGGAATTCTGCGTAGGGGTTGGCTTCTCTGGTAGTTTGCATGAGAAAAAGGGACGTAAAACAGCATTGGCGAGCGAGTAGAGGTTCGCCGTGCAACAAGGCTGATCTTCGACAGAAGTGTGGGGCAGTCGATTTGGTTGTTTAACAGCTTGAAGAGCAACGTGAGATCGGCTAATCCACGACGCTTCTCAAGGGACGAGGGGAGAGGGTCTCTGACGAAAAAGATCATACGTAACATCGGCCGATGGGATATACCCAGCTTGAAAGCAACAAATCGTAAGAATTTATTCTGGACTCGCTCAAGCCATGAATAACAGTCGCTGAACCGACACTGTTCACTGTGAAGATGACATTCGCTTTGGCTCATCCGTGGTCTCTCGGATGCCCGCATATTTAAGGTGCACGTGCGGTGTTCAAATATTCGTAACCGCGCGCGAATGGGGCGTCGCCTCGCCTTTCCCCTCCGCCCCTGCACCATCAGACGGTATTCCAATAATAGGCCGTCAGTCTCATTAATAAGGCCATGATTATTGGCAGCCTGTTAGAGAGGGAGCCGGGATGACTATATTTAGCTTCACACTCGCCCTGCGTTCCCCGGCAAAGCGCCATTGGCACCAGCCGACCGTGTCAGTCCAAATACGCCCTGCTCTCTTCCCTTTGTACTTGCCCACTAATTACTCGGCGTTTGGGTAGGGATTTCTAATCTCACGATTTTAAGGGCTGGCTCTGATAACAGCTTTGATAGTACAGCTCGGGATTCGGGAGAACGCTTGGCCCGGATACGAGCGGCGGACCGAGTGTGGCACGTGTGGCGAACACGTGTGCCTCGTACGGGAACTGAGTCGTATTTACGCTCCCCAGGTAAACCCGCTGAAGGCGCAACTGATTCACTGGCTGAAACACTTCAATTCGAGGTGATCGCTCAAATCTTCGACAGATAACTACAAACAACCCAAAACCCCCGAACAGGTTGTGCCTCGGTACAATTTTCGAACACGTTCCAAACTAAAGTTCACTCAGTAGCTCTGAAGCTGTGCAGATTGTCCCTTACATTGGTCATTGCCATCACAAAAACGCTCCGAAGTCCTTGTCACTTGGGTTTATCATTCTATTGGACATACCTACAGAAATGTTTATTTTTGGTGGTTACAACCAATTTTGGCCCCCAAAAACACAAATTAGGCTCCTGCTTTTTTTTTGTTTATTATTCTGTGAATAATACACCTATGTATTCGCTCAGCAAAAAAATTTTTATAACACCCCCTCAAAAATTTTTAGCGAATTTTCGAAGAAAAGGAAGCTATTGTTCTCGGTCCAAAATTTTTAAAACTCGAATTTCCGAAAGATTTTTATACCAAAATCCGTTTCAGACCATCCTGAATTCACTGCCGAAAGACACCAAAAATTATATGTGTATATATATATATATTAATATATATATTTATATATATATTTATATAGGTGTTTATATATGTATGTGTCATTCCAGACGATAACTCTCGAAAGAATTGAGATAAAAAGTTCAAATTTACACGAAAAATCTGTCTTGGCAATCGACAGGCTAAGTTCGAAGATGAGCAGAATCGGGTCACTCTAAGGGGGAGTTTTGGGGAGTTTTAGGGGGGGAAAATTACTCATAAATTCCCAAAATGAAAAAGTCTGACAAGTGACACCTCATTTTAAAGGTTTTTGTACGCTGAACACGATGGTGAAATCAGAATTGCGATATCTCATTCCATTCTCAAACTGGAGCACTTTGAAGATGAAGGAACGTGGTTATTTCTTGAGATGTTCTTCCTGGTTCGTCTGCTCTAATCTGATAACGGAATGGGATATCGCAATTCTGACTTCACCATCGTGTTCAGCGTTGGAAAATCTACAAACCGAGGTGTTACTCGGCAAAAAATGGAACAAAAAATTTGTTACGTACCCAATACCTACTCTTCTGGTATTCAAAACATTTTTGATTTCCCCCTCCCCCTCCTTCCACCCCAAATTTTACTTTGCGTAAAACTACTCCTGTTTTAATTTTGTATGGTATCAAGTTGGGAAAACATTGGCCGAAAATTAATTTTCAGAAAATTTTAGGCGGAGGAGGAAGATGCCGAAAACTTCGAAAATTCGCTCTTATAGCCATGCTGCATGACTGTGGTTTTTTCTTTTCCGTTTCAAGGTGCGTAGATTCCAAAAATGCAATATCCGTCCGCCGTACGCCGTATCACGTGCACCGGCTTCATTTTCGGTTTAAAAAATTCGTCGCACACATGCTCCATTTGGGCCTTAGTTGTGTCCCGAAACTTTGCAGCCCGATCGGAATATACCCAGGGGTTTTACGAGTGAAAATGGGTATTAAAATAGGTTCTTTTCGTGTTTTAGTAACATGAGCTTTTGAGGTATCGTTTTCCATGTTTTTGGGACGAGAAGATCGAATATGAAGTCGATTTTGACCAAATAGTGGAAAATTGAGGTTCTACCAAATGTTCAGCTCCCAAAATTGATTTTTTTATGAGTCAAAAACCTGGGAAATCGTTTGAAATCACCATCGCTTTGCATAATAACACTAGAAAAACCACAGTCATGCAGCATGGCTATAAGAGCGAATTTTCAAAGTTTTCGACATCTTCCTCCTCCGCCTAAAATTTTCTGAAAATTAATTTTCGGCCAATGTTTTCCCAACTTGATACCATACAAAATTAAAACAGGAGTAGTTTTACGCAAAGTAATATTTGGGGTGGAAGGAGGGGGAGGGGGAAATGAAAAATGTTTTGAATACCAGAAGAGTAGGTATTGGGTACGTAACAAATTTTTTGTTCCATTTTTTGCCGAGTAACACCTCGGTTTGTAGATTTTCCAACGCTGAACACGATGGTGAAGTCAGAATTGCGATATCCCATTCCGTTATCAGATTAGAGCAGACGAACCAGGAAGAACATCTCAAGAAATAACCACGTTCCTTCATCTTCAAAGTGCTCCAGTTTGAGAATGGAATGATATATCGCAATTCTGATTTCACCATCGTGTTCAGCGTACAAAAACCTTTAAAATGAGGTGTCACTTGTCAGACTTTTTCATTTTGGGAATTTATGGGTAATTTCCCCCCCCCCCTAAAACTCCCCAAAACTCCCCCTTAGGGTGACCCGATTCTGCCCATCTTCGAACTTAGCCTGTCGATTGCCAAGACAGATTTTTCGTGCAAATTTGAACTTTTTATCTCAATTCTTTCGAGAGTTATCGTCTGGAATGACACATACATATATAAATATATAAATATATAAATATATATATAAATATATAAATATATATATATAAATATATATATATATATATACATATAATTTTTGGTGTCTTTCGGCAGGGAATTCAGGATGGTCTGAAACGGATTTTGGTATACAAATCTTTCGGAAATTCGAGTTTTAAAAATTTTGGACCGAGAACAATAGCTTCCTTTTCTTCGAAAATTCGCTAAAAGTGTCAACACGTGGATCAAGACGATTAAATGGCACTACCAATGATCAAAGATTCGTGTTTTGGGGGCCAAAATTGGTAGAAACCATCAGAAATAGCTATTTAAATGATTTCACATCAAAGAAAAAAAAAATGAACAGCCAACATTTTTGTACGTATGTCCAATAGAATAATAACCCATGTGACAAGGACTTTGCAGCGTTTTATTTTTTATTTTTTATTAATTATCTTTGATCATTGATAGTTTGGTAGTTGTCTTGATTCACCTGTTGATACTAATTCTATTGTTACTGTACAAATTTATGTTGGTTCCAAACCATTTCCCAGGTTTTTGACTCATAAAAAATGAATTTTGGGAGCTGGAACTTTGCTGGAACCTATTTTGTACTCAATGTTCGAAATTGACTTCATATTCGGTCTAATGGTCCTAAAAAACGTGGAAAACGATACCTCACAAGCTCATGTTACTAAAACACCGAAAAACCCTGTTTTGACACCCTTTTTTCACCCGTAACGCCCCTGGGTTTACTACGATCGGGATGCAAAGTTTTGCGATGCAACTAGGGCCCAAATGGAACCGAAATGTATGCGAAAGATCGAATTTTTTATATCCAAAGTAAAGGTAGACGTATGGATGATACGGTGGATGGCGGACGGACATTGCATTTTTGCAATCTAAGCACCTTGAAACGTAAAAGAAAAAATTTTGAGGGGGTGTTTCAAAAATATTTTGCTGAGAGAATCGTAGGTATTCACAGGATAATAAACCAGAATGGTATGTGCCACTAACCCCCCCCCCCCCCCTCCCCCGAATTTTGACGTTATTGCGCTGCTGTAAGACAGAACGTTTATTGTCCAAAGGTTTGTAGGTACATTAAGTAGGTACAGTACGTCAAATTATTTGGTAGCTTTATGGTGTCTAAAAAGAAAAACAAAATTCTTGATCAATCTCACTCTTTCTTTACAAAAGATTCGTTATAAAGTGAACTGAGTGGGACACACTGGAAAATTTTGCCAGCTCTCTGTATGTAGATGTCCTTCAATTTCT
Organism: Leptopterna dolabrata; assembly: GCA_954871275.1. Classification (NCBI taxonomy): domain Eukaryota; kingdom Metazoa; phylum Arthropoda; class Insecta; order Hemiptera; family Miridae; genus Leptopterna; species Leptopterna dolabrata. Next base: position 3,730,895 of record OX940977.1, on the reverse strand, counting down.
TACGTTTGTCTCCTCCTAGAACGTTAGAATAATCTATCTTTCCGGTTCGAACTTTCATCGCTTTTTGTGAACGTATTCGTTCCGTTGAGTCCGAAACAAATTTATAAATAAGTATCTTTTGAGATTCGATAAAATAAAGAAATATCTATCGAGATTCTAAAAGGGTACCTGGGTACCCACCCTTCTACCCAAAAGTGTTTTAGCGATGAAGTTTTAAAATATAAAACCGCTATTTACACTCATTCCTATTGACTTAGGGTTTGGGTAAAGGCTCTGTGGGACCATCACTTCCCTACCGAATTTCCCAAAGGCAACCTTTCATATAAGGTTAACCTTAAAAGTACAGTTATACAGTTTATAAAAAAAGTCTGCCAAGTTAGATGAACTGTACAACCTTCCTCACTTATTGTAGCATGGACGTATGGAATCAGTTGGCAAAAAAAAGGTGAGTCAAAGTGATTGAATATCAATAAATAGAGAAGTGATAACTTTCCACAGGTACAAGTTGGGATACCGGTTCGGCTGTAAGTATGATGCGGGCACACAGGGGACCGTCTAGGGGCTAACCCGCACAATCCCTGAAAATACCATCAAAATCGTACCATAATTTCGTAGTTTTGCCCGGGACAAGGATTTGACCACAAACAGAACGGAGCCAAAATTGTGCAGAGAGTTTTGAAATGCGAAAAGCAAGTGAAAATGCGATTTTGGAGGACAGCTATTATTATTGGAATAGGTAGGTACTTTTATTTATTTATTTTTTAGAACGAATATAAGGCTACTACTTTCGGTAGAGAGGAAGCAAAAGTAGAATTTTTGGTCAACAAAAATTTGTCGAATACAACTTTTTGGGTCGAAAACAGCTAAATATCGTCACACATATTGTGAAAAAACTATGCAAAGTCCTTGTCACATGGATTTATTGTTCTACTGGACATACCTACAGAAATGTTGGCTGTTCATTTATTGTTTCTTTCGTGTGAAATAATTTAAATAGGATGGTTTCCACCAATATTGGCCCCCAAAACACGAATTAGGTACGCTCCTTTTTTTTCAAATTATCTTTGACCACTGCCTGCTTTTGTGCCATTTAATTGTCTTGATTCACCAGTTGATACTTTTTCTAGTTTTTTTTATACAAATTGATTGTGATTTCAGACGATTTCCCAGGTTTCTGACTCATAAAACGCTGCAAATCCCTGCACAACGGTTTATTATTTTGTATAGAATACCCTTCTGTTACAGATCACATCTCTATGTATAGATAACCCGTCTATATAATATGATATGTACTATTCTATACATATTATGTAGATCGCAGACCCTCCGTAGGTTAGTACCTAACCCCGTACTCGTTCCTAAGTAGGTACCTACCTAAATCACGAGTTAAATGTTGCTAAAATAATTCTGCCGATGACAAACAGTACCTAACAAAAAGAAATACACATAATGAAGTTCTGAAAAGAAATTGTTGATGAGGAGTGAAAAAAGTTGCAAAAGTACCTACCAACAAACTCCAGCCCCTTCTACGTAGATGGTATAATGAACCGTTGTGTAATAATTTACCGTTGAGTAATGATTTACCGTAGTAATAATTTACCCATCAAAAATACTTCAACGTTTGTTCAAGTTTCACTACCTATCAACAAACTCAAAAAGAGCCATCATTTTTCAAATGAAATAATATCACAGAACAACCAACTCGACTTCATACTCCGCCAATATAATCAGGTGATCCCTACCAATGATTTTATCTCCGCCAAATTTCCTATTGTGGGCGCGTCTCTGGTTACGAGATTTGGTTTGAATTGTATACAATTTCATTCACACTGGAGTCGAAAATGCCTGTCGGTGCAAACTTCGGGGCCTTACTGTGAACGAACGGCTGGACGTACGATGCTCCGGATGGTCTTAAAAAACTCGCAAGTTCAAGAACTATTTAAAACCGTAAAAATATTCACGTAAAAAAATGGTATAGGCGTTTTGAAAATTTCAACCCCTATTTTGAACCCCTTAGAGATGACTGAAACTAACGTCGAGCTTCGAGGACCAACTAGACGCCGAACGGAACCTATAACCCGAATTTCATCAATTTTATTTCATGGTAACTAAGAAAAGTGGCCCGTACGGCGTACGGCGTACCCCGTACGGCGGACAGACAGAAATATTTTTATTGCAGTTTTGGATTCTACATACCTTGAAAAGTAAACCATCAAATTTTGAGGGGGGGTAAGAATTTTTTTTTCATGCTCGATTCCAATGGTTCATTATTGAAAATAATAAACCAAAAATCAATTTTGGGAGTTGAACTTTTGGTAGAACCTCAATTTTCCACTCTTTGGTCAATATCGACTTCATATTCGGTCTTCTCGTCCCAAAAGAACATGGAAAACGATACATCAAAAGCTAATGTTACTAAAACACAAAAAATACCTATTTGCATACACATTTTCACTCATAACACCCCTGGGTATATTCCGATCGGGCTGTAAAGTTTCGGGACACAACTAGGGCCCAAATGGAGCATGTGTGCGAAAGAACGACTTTTTTAGACCTAAAATGAAGCCGGTACACGTGATACGGCGTGCGGTGGACGGCGGACGGACATTTCCGTTTCAAGGTGAGTAGATTCCAAAAACGCTGCAAAGTCCTTGTCACATGGGTTTATTATTCTATTGGACATACCTACAGAAATGTTGGCTGTTCATTTATTGTTCCTTTCATGTAAAATAATTGGAATAGCTGTTTCTGGTGGTTTCCATCAATGTTGGCCCCCAAAACTTGAACTAGGTACGCTCCCTTTTTTTCTTTTTTTTTCCAAATTATCTTTGATCATTGGTTGTGCTATTTAATCGTCTTGATCCACCTGTTGACACTTTTTCTAGTGTTATTCTACAAATTGATGGTAAATTTCAGACGATTTCCCAGGTTTTTGACTCATAAAAAATCAATTTTGGGAGCTGAACATCTGGTACAATCTCAATTTTCCACTCCTTGGTCAAAATCGACTTCATTTTCGGTCTTCTCGTCCCCAAAAACATGGAAATCGATACCTCAAAAGCTCATTTTACTAACATGTTACTACAACACCAAAAGTACCTATTTTTGTACACATTTTCACCCATAAGACCCCTGGGTATATTCTGATCGAGCTGCAAAGTTTCGGGACACATCTAGGGCCCAAACGGAGCATGTGTGCGAAAGAACGAATTTTTTAGACCGAAAATGAAGCCGGTACACGTGATACGGTGGACGGCGGACGGACATTGCATTTTTGGAATCTACACACCTTGAAACGGAAAAGAAAGAATTTTGAGGGGGTGTTATAAAAATTTTTGCTGAGCGAATACATAGGTGTATTATTCACAGAATAATAAACCAAAAATTTTATAACACCCCATCAAAATTTTTTCTTTTACGTTTCAAGGTGCATATATTCCAAAAACGCTGCAAAGTCCTTGTCACATGGGTTTATTATTCTATTGGAGTTCTAGAGATTTTTGTTGGCTGTTAAATGTATTGTTTCTTTCATGTGGAATGATTGAAATAGCTATTTCTGATGATTTCCACCAATTTTGGCCCCCAAAACATGAAATAGGTAGGCACGCTTTTTTTTTTAAGATCATCTTTGATCATTGGTAGTGGCATTTAATGGTCTTGATTCACCTGTTTACACTTTTTCCAATGTTATTGTACACATTTATGGTGATTTCAGACTGTTTTCCAGGTTTTTGACTCATAAAAAACCAATTTTGGGAGCTGAACCTTTGGTAAAACCTCAATTTCCGCGTCTTTGGTCAAAATCGACTTCATATTCGGTCTTCTCGTCCTCAAAAACATGGAAAAAGATACCTCAAAAATTCATGTTACTAACATGTTACTAAAACACCAAAAGTACCTATTTTTGTACACATCTTCACCCATAAGACCCCTGGGTATAGTCTGATCGAGCTGCAAAGTTTCGGGACACATCTAGGGCCCAAACGGAGCATGTGTGCGAAAGAACGAATTTTTTAGACCGAAAATGAAGCCGGTACACGTGATACGGTGGACGGCGGACGGACATTGCATTTTTGGAATCTACACACCTTGAAACGGAAAAGAAAGAATTTTGAGGGGGCGTTATAAAAATTTTTTGCTGAGCGAATACATAGGTGTATTATTCACGGAATAATAAACCAAAAAGAACGGTAGCGCCCCCGTAGATTGGCATTAAATGATAGTTCACGGAATCACCCTCAGAAGTTGTGCATCGGTAAATATTATGCGGTTACGGATGCACTCTATAAATTTATCCGTAACCCGCTTGTTGAAGGATCGTCAACGGAAACACCCGTGGTTTCCGTGGTGTACTATTTCGGCAAAATCAACTGATGATCATTTTCACGAGAGCACCCCGAAAATCCCCTTAAAAGTGTAGTGATTTCCGTTGGTTAATCCTTCAACGTTCCATCGCACGCCCGTGGGTGTTTGTACGGGTCGTCATAGCCCCACCCTTGACTAACCCGTCACTCGATCGCCTCCCCGTAGCCCATCCATGATTTTCCCGTGAATATCCCTGGACTCTCCCTAGGTTTTCTCTAACCCACCCGTGACTGTCCTTAATGCTTCCGTGCCCTTCCTTCAATGATCCGTGATTGTAGGGAATCACGGCGGATGGTTAACGGACAGGCTGAGGAAACGCAACCCTCCATTGCCTTTCCGTTGAGGATGCCCCCGTAGAAACATACGTGCCCTTTATGAAAGAGCAACGGAGAGACGTGTACTACCTTCACCTCCCCCTCAACCGGTTAACGGAGACGTCGAGGCAGTGCACGTCTCTCAGTCATCGTCCGTATAGGGCACGTAACCATCTACAGAGCACCCTTTACGGACGAGCTACTGAGGATGACTGAGAGACGTCCGCTGCCTCAACGGCTCCCACTAACCGGTCGTCGGAGCGGTAAAGGAAGTACGCGTCTCTCCTTCGCTCGTCCGAGGATCCGTAGCCTACCGAGTAGCTCGGCCGAGTAGTCGGTGGAGTACTCGGCCGAGTAGTCGGTGGAGTACTCGGCCGAGCTACTTCGATGGGGCGAGTGGGTGCTCACATTTCAGCTGGGCAGAGACGAGACAGTTGCGTTGTGTAGTGTTCCGCGTCAACAGCACGCAGCGATGTAAAAACGCTGCAAATCCCTGCACAACGGTTTATTATTTTGTACAGATCACAGCTCTCGATAACCCGTCTATATAATATAATATGTACTATTACATACATATTATGTAGATCGCAGACCCTCCGTAGGTTAGTACCTAACCCCGTACTCGTTAATGGGGTACCTATCTAAATCACGAGTTAAATGTTGCTAAAATAATTATTGTGTCTATGACAAACAGTCAGAAAGAAATGGCAAAAAGAAACGCAAATAATAAGGAAGTTGTGAAGGGAAATTGTTGTGGAGTGAAAAAAGTTGCAAACGCTGCAAAGTCCTTGTCACATGAGTTTATTATTCTATATTTTATTGGTCTACAGAAATGCCGGCTGTTTATTTATTGTTTCTTTCATGTAAATTAATTGAAATGGCTATTTCTGGTGGTTTCCACAAATTTTGGCCCCCAGAACTTGAATTAGGTACTACGCTCCTTTTTTTTCTTCAAATTACCCTTGATCATTGATTGTACCATTTAATCGTCTTGATCCACGTGTTGACACTTTTTCTAGTGTTATTATACAAATTGATGGTGATTTCAGACGATTTCGCAGGTTTTTGACTCATAAAAAATCAATTTTGGGAGCTGAACATCTGGTGCAACCTCAATTTTCCACTCCTTGGTCAAAATCGACTTCATATTCGGTCTTCTCGTCCCCAAAAACATGGAATACTATACCTCAAAAGCTCATTTTACTAACATGTTACTAAAACACAAAAAGTACCTATTTTGGTTTATTATTCTCTGAATAATACACCTATGTAATCGCTCAGCAAAAAATTTTTATAACCCCCCCTCAAACTTTTTTCTTTTCCGTTTCAAGGTGCGTAGATTCAAGAAATGCAATGTCCGTCCGCCGTACGCCGTACGCCGTCCGCCGTCCGCCGTCCACTGTACGCCGTCCGCCGTATCACGTGTACAGGCTTCATTTTCGGTCTAAAAAAGTCGTTCTTTCGCACACATGCTCCATTTGGGCCCTAGTTGTGTCCCGAAACTTTTCAGCCCGATCGGAATATACCCAGGGGTGTTGTGAGTGAAAATGTGTGTAAAAATAGGTACTTTTTGCGTTTTAGCAACATGTTGGTAACATGAGCTTTTGAGGTATCGTTTTCCATGTTTTTGGGGACGAGAAGATCGAATATGAGGTAGATTTTGGCCAAGGAGTGGAAAATTGAGGTTGTACCAGATGTTCAGCTCCCAAAATTGATTTTTTATGAGGCAAAAACCTGCGAAATCGTCTGAAATCACAATCAATTTGTGGAATAGCACTAGGAAAAGTTTCAACACGTAGATCAAGACGATTAAGTGGCACTACCAATGATCATGGATAATTTGAAAAAAAAAAAGATCGTACCTACCTAATTTGTGTTTTGGGGGGCAAAATTGGTGGAAACCATCAGAAATAGCTGTTTCAATTATTTCACATGAAACAAACAATAAATGTAGGTACAGCCAACATTTCTGTAGAATAATAAACCCCATGTGACAAGGACTTTGCAGCGTTTTTATACACATTTTCACTCATAACTCCCCTGGATATATTCCGATCGGGCTGAAAAGTTTCGGGACACAACTAGGGCCCAAATGGAGCATGTGTGCGAAAGAACGATTTTTTTAGACCGAAAATGAAGCCTGTAGACGTGATACGGCGTACGGCGGACGGCGGACGGACATTGCATTTTGGTTTATTATTCTGTGAATAATACACCTATGTAATCGCTCAGCAAAAAATTTTTATAACACCCCCTCAAAATTTTTTCTTTTCCGTTTCAAGCTGCGTAGATTCCAAAAATGCAATGTCCGTCCGCCGTCCACCGTATCACGTGTACCGGCTTCATTTTCGGTCTAAAAAATTCGTTCTTTCGCACACATGCTCCGTTTGGGCCCTATCATGTGTCCCGAAACTTTGCAGCTCGATCAGAATATACCCAGGGGTGTTATGAGTGAAAATGTGTGTGAAAATAGGTACTTTTTGCGTTTTAGCAACATTTTGGTAACATGAGCTTTTGAGGTATAGTATTCCATGTTTTTGGGGACGAGAAGATCGAATATGAAGTCGATTTTGGCCAAGGAGTGGAAAATTGAGGTTGTACCAGATGTTCAGCTCCCAAAATTGATTTTTTATGAGTCAAATACCTGCGAAATCACTATCAATTTGTAGAATAACACTAGAAAAAGTGTCAACACGTGGATCAAGACGATTAAATGATGGCACTACCAATGATCAAAGATAATTGGAAAAAAAAAGATCGTACCTACCTAATTTGTGTTTTGGGGGCCAAAATTGGTGGAAACCATCAGAAATAGCTATTTCAATTATTTCACATGAAACAAACAATAAATGTACAGCCAACATTTCTGTAGAATAATAAACCCCATGTGACAAGGACTTTGCAGCGTTTTTGGAATCTACACACCTTGAAACGGAAAAGAAAAAATTTTGAGGGGGGGTTATAAAAATTTTTTGCTGAGCGAATACATAGGTGTATTATTCACAGAATAATAATCCAAAATGCAATGTCCGTCCGCCGTACGTCGTCCACCGCACGCCGTATCACGTGTACAGGCTTCATTTTAGGTCTAAAAAATTCGTTCTTTCGCACACATGCTCCATTTGGGCCCTAGTTGTGTCCCGAAACTTTTCAGCCCGATCGGAATATACCCAGGGGCGTTATGAGTGAAAATGTGTATAAAAATGGGTACTTTTTGTGTTTTAGTAATATAGTAGTAAAATGAGCTTTTGAGGTATCGTTTTCCATGTTTTTGGGGACGAGAAGACCGAATATGAAGTCGATTTTGACCAAGGAGTGGAAAATATAGGTTGTAACAGATGTTCAGCTCCCAAAATTGATTTTTAGCGAATTTTCAAAGAAAATGAAGCTATTGCAATGGCTTCGAAATTTAAATAATATAAATTTTTGGAAATTTTCTTCATAGAAATCCGTTTCAGACCATTCTAAAACGATTCCTGAAATTTAACACTTTTTTATATGTATATATATATATATTTATTTATATATGTGTCACTCCAGACGATAACTCTCGATAGAATTGAGATAAACAGCTCAAATTTGCACAAAAAATCTATCTTGGCAATCGAAAGGCTAAGTTCGAAGATGGGCGAAATTGGCCTACTCTAAGGAGGGTTTTGGCGCATTTAAAGTGCGCAAAAATTACCCAAAAATCCCCAAAATGTTATTTTCCAACAAGTGACCCCTCATTTTAAAGGTTTTTGCACGCTGAACACGATGGTGGAATCGGATTTTAGATATCTTGATCCGTTCTCAAATTAGAGCATTTAAAGTGCGCAAAAATTACCTAAAAATCCCCAAAATGTTATTTTCTAACAAGTGACCCCTCATTTTAAAGGTTTTTGCACGCTGAACACGATGGTGGAATCGGATTTTAGATATCTTGATCCGTTCTCAAATTAGAGCATTTAAAGTGCGCAAAAATTACCCAAAAATCCCCAAAATGTTATTTTCCAACAAGTGACCCCTCATTTTAAAGGTTTTTGCACGCTGAACACGATGGTGGAATCGGATTTTAGATATCTTGATCCGTTCTCAAATTAGAGCATTTAAAGTGCGCAAAAATTACCCAAAAATCCCCAAAATGTTATTTTCTAACAAGTGACCCCTCATTTTAAAGGTTTTTGCACGCTGAACACGATAGTGAAATCGGATTTTAGATATCTAAATCCGTTCTTAAATTAGAGCATTTAAAGTGCGCAAAAATTACCCAAAACTAGGATAATCTTTAAACTCTTACCCCCACCCCCTTAGAGTGGTCAGATTGAAAAATGTGAGAAGTATTAATTGAAGACGAGAGTTCGAAGCAAAAAAGGGGGAGGCAAACGATTAGTACAACTCCTTGAATTTACCCACAGCGATCAAATAAATAAGCACTTAGTACAATTACGTAATAAACAAACGGTAGAATCAGGATGGACAAAACGTACAAATTAAAATAAATACGAAGAGAATATACATAGAAAACCAAATTTTAGACCGAAGTTTTCCTTTATTCAAAACCATAGCCATTAATTCGAATATTTCTTTGAAAATTCGCTCATTAAGTCATGCTGCATGACTGATTTTTTATGAGTCAAAAGCCTGCGAAGTCGTCTGAAATCACCATCAATTTGTATAATAACACTAAAAAAGTGTCAAAACGTGGATCAAGACGATTAAATGGTACAATCAATGATCAAAGGTGATTTGGGAAAAAAAAGGAGCGTAGTACCTAATTCAAGTTTTGGGGGCCAAAATTTGTGGTAACCACCAGAAATAGCTATTTCAATTATTTTACATGAAGGAAACAATAAATAAACAGCCAGCATTTCCTTAGACCAATAAAATAATAGAATAATAAACTCATGTGACAAGGACTTTGCAGCGTTTTTGGAATATATGCACCTTGAAACGTAAAAGAAAAAATTTTGAGGGGGTGTTATAAAAATTTTTTGCTGAGCGATTACATAGGCGTATTATTCACGGAATAATAAACCAAAAGGGAATGCTGGTAATTTGATAGTACAAACATTTTCTTGTTACTAACAAATTTGTCATCATGTCCGATCTCCACTGATGGCTATAGCCCCCCCCCCCCCCCCCCTCCTTGCGTATGACGCAGAAGCATGACAAAACGAGAGAAAGAGAGAAACCCGATACAGCTCGTAGATATTCCGATGAGTACGCGCAGCACATTGGCACATGCTTCTGCAGTAACAAATGAGCCGATCCCCACATTGTCAGACGAGAACCAATATTCTACGTCAATTAGAGGGAGCCTTTCTGATTGATAGAGAAACCTCCCACTCCTTCCTTATTATTCCCCCTTTCCCTTATTCACAGGAGTAATACCCTTTTTCCAAGGAGTGTGGAGAGATGGAGAAAATAGTGTCAGGGATTTTTACCTTTCCGTCTCGTTTTCCCGTTTCTTTTTCTCTTATTTTTTTTTCCTTCTTTTTCTAGAAAATTCAATCACGGGAAAAAAGAATCCGAATATAACGACCTTCACTCCCTTCCCCTCCGGTCCTGATATTCGATCAAAGAACTTGTAAGGGAACGGTATAACTGCGTATTCAGATGAAGGTGGGAGGGTTTTTCCAGTGTCGTTCGCGAGAACGAAAATATTTTTCACGTTTGTGTTACGTTGTACTGAAGGTCCTTGAACTGCAGTTTGATTGGTGTGAGACGTCCTTGGCGATAGCAGCAATAACATAATAATGGTTGTCATCAAGCGGAAGCCCTGGAATACCCTTCAGTGGGTTAGCCCTGGAATACCCTTAAGTGGGTATTCCACAGTTCGGGTTAAATCCGAACTTGAGGAAGTTACAGACGTGCAGCATGACCATATAAGTGAATTTTCGAATTAGTGTACCTAATTAAACCAATGTGGAACATTATGAAACAAACACAATTATTTTATTTTATTTATTTATTAGTTGTACAGTAAACATAACTTTAAACTACCTATTTTAATTTTGTAAAAAGCAACTCTTTTGCAGGGCAGTAGGGTATAAGTCTGTAGCGCCCTGCAAGAGCAGTGCCAAACTAAAATTTCATTTTAAACTTCGAGAACAAAAATTAAAACAAATAATAATAATAATATGAAGTGCTTAAAAACACATTCTGAAATGAAATAATATTATTTTTACAACTTGTGCTATATGTATGCACTAATAATTATATTTTTCGTTTCGTCCATTCCCATCTTATTAAGCCACTCCACAATTTAAAAAAAAAGTTACGCGGTTATATAACTGGGGAGATTTGAGAGATGAATCTAAAATACGATGGATCCTATAAATTATGTGAAGGGGGGGGCTTCGTGTGGTATGAGTTAGTGCAGGCTTAGGGGCAACTACATTTCCTAAAATTCTGAATCGGGTTTGATATTCATGCTGCTGGATTAGAACTATGGACGGAGTTTTATTATACATCCGCAATAGGGATTTCAAAAATAATTGTCTGGGGGTAAAAAACTTTAAATTCACCGAGGAGCTTCTCGCTGGAGTATAGGCGCCCTCCCCCCCCACCCTCATAATGATTTTAATTGAAATTTGGATTTGAATTTGAATTTATCCATTCCACTTTGCCGTACTGTATGGTGGACTGTACTAAATCTATGTATAATAATCGCAGATAGATAATGATGTGTAAGTTGAAGGTTAGATCGAGTAGGTACGTGAATTTGAAAATTTGCATGGACGTACTACATGAATTTATCTCTACAGTTATCTTCTACATACAGGGTGGTCCCAAACTGGCAGCAAACAAGTTGAGGTCTTACAGTAAATTCCACTCTTATCACCAGTGTAATCTACCGTGTTTTGTTGTTCCCATAAACTACGGGTGCCTTAGGCAAAGAACAACTTCTTATATTTATTCAATTATTTTACCGAATTTCGAAGTGCAAGTTAGTAATTAAAACTTTCCGTAACGTTTGGACGTGGATATGAATCCATGGTTCTTATCTTTCCATTCATTTCCTTCGGATGTCTAAGGCGTAACTAGCCGTAGTAGGTATATTTTCACATCGTTTTGAGATTGAACTCCTTTTGGCCCATGTAACCCAATCTACATATTCGCTCATTACAGCACGAGTGACAGCAAAACCTTGACAAAATAATATCCTTCAGTTCAATTCATATTATTCATACCATGTGTTTGTATCATATCCTGTTTACTCATCTTCAGATAGCGTTTTCTTATTTAGTTTATATATATAATATCACTAAAAAGAATAATTTTGTTGACTCGTTAGCTTGTTAAGCATCCAAATGTATCACCAAGGGTTTTCCTGTCATTGTTAGATAGATATTTTTGGTTACTTATTGATATGGAAAATAATTTCAAAAGAAAGTCGTTTTTTGCATATCATAAATTTAGACCAAACTTATTCCCTGTAAGCAACTTTGGAAATAGCTCGAGTGTTTTCAGTCTTTATGCAGTTTTCCTGAACTGTCCGTGAGCCGGCAGGAACCTGTTATCCACCTATTCGTTGTTATGGATTTAATTTGGAACTAGCAATATAATATATTCTGTTACAGTCATTGCGTGAAATTAGGCATTCTATCATATAATGACTAGTCATTATATAGAATGACTGCAACGGTTAGTCAGGGTCAAACGGGAGATATTTCATAGATTGATTAGACATTCTACATAATGACTAATGACTAATGCGTCCCAGTCAGTGTGCGAAATGTTATTTTGTCGGCCTTTCATTCACTACCAGATCGTGTACGAGTATTTTCATTTCGTTCGTGCTCAAGATTGTGGATTCTAGGTTGTGGATTCCGCAATTCCACAATTCATTCCAGAATTAATTAAATTATTATGTATAATCAACAAAGAAATTGTTCCAATCAATTTCATACATTGCCCGAGTCATCTTTGCCATTATATGGAACTCCTAAGCATTATAAACAGTGCCTGGTCAAAGTGTGAGGAAAGTTGAAGAAATAAAATAAATTATACACTTCGGCAAAAACAGCCGGTCATTCTATACAATGACTAGTGATTATAAAAATATAGAATGCCTAAATCTTACACATTGACTTTAACATATCCATAGAGTTAGACTGAAAAGAAATTTCACGGCTTCCGCTTGCTAGTAGTTCGGGATATTTTAGAATTCGTTGTTATAATGAATAGTTCCGAATTGTTTGTAGACGAAAAAACCTCTCGATCAAGCAAAACTCGGTTTTCAAGATTGGGACCAAAAAATTAATTTATAGTTCGCACATATTTTTCACTCTACTACTTACGGAACTTGATACCTACCCCCTCATACGTACGTTTTCTTAATTTTTTCTGGTGTTTTCTTTGAAATATTTCAGTTGGGTTGTTATTTCGAATCGTATTTTTTAAATTCTAAGAATACTTTATACATAACAGCTTTGCAGTGCATGAACCACATTGAACCACATTTGAGTGCATTTATACCGTATAGTTTGATAAAAACATACCTAATGTTGTTGAATCCACCAGTTCGGTTAGTTAGTAACACGAATGGTTATCGTCAAAATATTTTGTTTTATACATTGGGTTGCGATTCTTATAATAAATTATAACCGGAAGCTGTCCCATTTCTCAAAGTTTTAAATTATCTAGAAAACATCATGACCTTTCAACATCAATCAACCCCTTCTGATTCAGCTGGTCATTGCGATAATTATTATTGTCATGAGCCGGTGTGGTCGGCTTACGTCATGGCGGGTGAGTTGGATGAGGATAGGTTGTGGTTGTGGTGAGGTGAGAGGTTGGATGAGGAAGGATGTGCTCCGTAGGAGTCTTTTGCTAACGCCCCGCGGTTTTCACCACATCATGCGTTAGTTGGAGGGAAGGTTAGCACCCCGCGGTTTTCACCACAGCAGGTGCTAGAGATAGTGGAGGCTAGTACCTTGAGGTTTTCACCACAGCAGACACCGGGAAGATGGAGGCTAACAGGTTTTACCACAGTAGGTGTTAGAGGAGAATGAGGCGTCCCGCGGTTTTCACCACAGCAGGTACTAGAGGTGAGGAAGGTGTCCCGCGGTTTTCACCACAGCAGACACCGATAAGATGGAGGCTGACAGGTTTTACCACAGCAGGTTTTAGAGGAGAATGAGGCGTCCCACGGTTTTCACCGCAGCAGACACCTGGATGGTGGAGGCTAGCACCCCGCGGTTTTCACCACATCATGCGTTAGTTGGAGGGAAGGTTAGCTCCCCGCGGTTTTCACCACAGCAGGTGCTAGAGATAGTGGAGGCTAGTACCTTGAGGTTTTCACCACAGCAGGCACCGGGAAGATGGAGGCTAACAGGTTTTACCACAGCAGGTACTAGAGGTGAGGAAGGTGTCCCGCGGTTTTCACCACAGCAGGTACTAGAGGTGAGGAAGGTGTCCCGCGGTTTTCACCACAGCAGACACCGGTAAGATGGAGGCTGACAGGTTTTACCACAGCAGGTTTTAGAGGAGAATGAGGCGTCCCACGGTTTTCACCGCAGCAGACACCTGGATGGTGGAGGCTAGCACCCCGCGGTTTTCATCACAGCTGGTGCCAGAGGAGAAGGAGGTATCCCGCGGTTTTCACCACAGCAGATACCTGGAAGGAGGAGAGCATCCCGCGTTTTTCACCACAGCAAGTGCAAGGAAAGGTAGAAGAGAGAGGGTCGAGAGAGAGGTCGAATGACGAGCTGGGCTAGCAGGGCTAAGTTATAAAGAAAGGCCCCTTTCCACCCGTCCCCCATCCACAATCGGCCGTTAGGACCGTTGAGGGCGATGGCGGTTGATGGAAGGGGCCCTTCTCTCTTGGCGTCATCCGACTCGTCGTTCCCTTCGTTTATTTCGTAAAATATTTCTATATTACGTAGGAGTGGTACCATTTAGAGATTTAAGGGGAACCACGACAATTATAATAAAGCTGATACTATCAGCCTTAGCACAAGTTTGGTGGCTGTGCATGTTAAATTACTTATGATCATGAGTGAAGTAAATGGGAGGTAGGAGAGGAGAAGTGGGCAGCGGAGTGTCGGACTGTCGGTGGGAAGGTGATGCAGTTTTCTGGACGACCGCGTCAGGCGTTATCTGAATGACTTGAGAAAGTGAATATAAAAGAGCATTTAAGAAAATATGATAAATATTGTTTGATGATGATTTTGTATGATGATATAATTGTTTCTCAAAACTCATCAGGGGTCTGGATGATCCAGTAATTTGTATAATAACCACTTTAGGAAAATTAACATAATTCACATCGTCACCTACCTGTACTACTACTGTTGAGAGCTTATTGAAGGGAGTAAAGTGGAGGCCCCTGACTCTATCGAAATGTCGCCACGCTCTACGTTCTTGTCGTTCAGGCTTAGTCTACCTTAGCGCCGTACCTTAGGATTTTGATCCTTTCATCCTTGATGCAACTCTCTTTGAGATGCAATATTATTCTAATGGGAATATGTGTTCAGCAAGAATCCATATCCTTTCCTAATAAGACGAAGAATCATTTTCCAAGTTCTGCAGTTTTATCTCCACATCAGTCATAATATACTTCTCAAGGATGCGTTCGTCGTTTGTTGTATGGTCATTACCAAATACATCATCGCATTATTTTTTCATCAAGATTATTTATTGTTGCGTACATATAATGATTATTTATTGTTGCGTGCTGTTTTAGGGTTGTACGAACCTGATGCACACCGGCCAACCGCCTCTGCAAACGCTGCACAACTTCAACGCGAGGGTACAGCAAAACCAGCCATCCGCGCCCTTCCGTACTCCATACTATCAAATAGACGGATTCCAGATGATCCACGAAAAATGCCAACCAATCAAGAATCTGTGAACATCCCCCCACACTCGTAATAATATTGTAATAGCAAATATTATATTTGTAACTATTGTTTGTCTTCTGTCGAAAAAAGTCTTTATTATACAACCTATTAAGTACCTACCGTTGAATACGGTTATTGTAATAAATGTGAACGAGTTGAATAATAGCCACTAATGTACTTCACAAGGGAAGGCTACGTGATACTGATTGTTAAGTCATAGCTTTCTCTCGTGAGAAAACTGAAAAAAATCATCAATTTTCAGTGAGTCGATTCTTGTCAATTCAACCTACCATTAACCCCCTCACCATTATTGAAACGAAGAAAGTGTGCCAACCTATTTAAGTCCGTAAAAGTCAAGTTACCTAAGTACAATGAATTCGAAGAGAAAAATAACTGTTATAAATCTAACGAATTTTGTCAATTATTATCGAAGCCTAATTGCTCTGTGGGAAAGTTTCAAAGTACCTACACTTTCCCTTTGTCCAGTAGAGTTAAATATAACTGGATGTTATGATAAATATGAAATCCGCGGTCTCAGAAGCAAATGTGCTACAACAAAAATATTTAATATTAGGTACCTGTCGTTCGTAACAAACTGACACCCGTAGTTATAGTAAATATTAGTCAGTTTTCTTTGTAGAGAAAATGTTATATGTTCAAAGGTGAGCTCAAAAGTTAATTTTATTTGAACCATACTACCTAGGTTTCTTTTTAGTACGTGTAAATTAGTTATTTTCTGTACATAGCTAATTTGGAGTTTTGATTTTAGGTATCTTTACTTGATGACTTGTTATTTTATTGTTATTTTTTCATGAACTTCGGGAGCTCGTATTTCGTGTGGCCTTGCGTAAGGGCTGATCCGGATATCATCCCAGACTATTGATCCATTTCAATCCGTTTCATTCACCTTGTGTGACAAATTGTTTAGCAGAATAAAGTTTTGTTTTTGTAGTTTGTTCAGCGTTTAGGACATTGATGTCGGTGCATTGAAAGATTTTGGAACTGATTTCGGTTCATGCTCTGAAGTCCGAATTTGAAAACCGCGTTCGATTCTGTGGAAACACGTGATGATTTGAGTTTGCTCAACGTAGATCGGAAATTTTGAAGAAGGATCGTGGGTAGGCGCATGCTTCGACTTGCACACCATTCAGTAGGTATCGAAGTCAATGGCCAAAATTGAAAAAGTCGAGGAAGCTTACGCATATGCTCATCGGCGTCACGCAAATGGTAGTTAAGTTTGAGTAGGCTCAGTGTGTACTTTGTCAAATTAATGTCCGTTAATATCTTCATGTCACCACTCGAGAGTAGAGTGACAGTGGCCCTGAGGGAACCATCAACTTTTGTTCATCGTTAAGCTCCAAAAGAGAACGGAAATAATCCGAAAATTATTTTAATTATTCCTCATTATTGATGATTTTTTAGTAGTTTTGTAACTCACTAGCTGTGAAATTTCATTTTTTAAATACTTCCTTTTTATCCTTTTGGTTAGATATAGAAAATTAAGAAACAAAAAAATCCTTACCAAATAATTTTTTTTTTTTAATACACATTATTTTTTCAGACGAGACTAAATCATTTGTACATTTCCCAATTTTGGTGAAACTTCCCGCTAAATTTTTAAAAATCATGGAGTTTATTGATTATGGTTTCTGACACCACCGGATTAATGCGAATAAGTACATATATGTCTAAATAAATTTGACAGATCAATTCGATCGCGATATTGAGTGTATGCGCAATTTGGAGGGTCTTGCGATTTGGATTGGTTCTTGTTTCAGTTCTCTTTTGGGGGTCATATTACTTCACTGGGCACTAAAAATCCATATTGAGACGCAGGATTTTGTTTAACGCTGTGCCATCTTGCTGACTCCCTACCTGACTGTTGTTGACTCATAAAAATATGACTTGTTGTTTTTAGACTAAATTTTCTGGAGATCAAGTTTTAATATTAGCTTAGCTATGAACACTGTAATCATTATATGTCAGTTTTGATGTTCAGGCTCAAGAAAACAACAACTATTCCACTACCCTGTCATGTCCTGTCCTAGTTCATGAACTTGTATGATGAAGATGATCTCTTGTATTGTGCCATTTCAAAGTTAACAGGCCTCGAAATTTCATATAGGTACCTTTAACAAGTCTATCGTGGCAGTTCTGGGCAGACAGATGAGAGGGAGAAGGGCTAAATTTTGTCGCAGACAAAATATGCCGGATGAGTAAAGAGGTTAATTCTTTGAACGCGGATTCCCTTTGTAATGGGAATCCTATTTAAATTCAGTCAGTGCCAGTGTGTTGAAGCGGTGTTAGTGCCGGAATATCTGGGATTCATTCCCATTTTGGTCCCGTTCTTTCGGAAATCAGAACTTCATCTGGTTGCTGTATTTTAGCCGAATTTATGTAGGGAAATGTTATCATGTGGTGGTGATAGTAGGGTTTATACCTTAATGGGAGTTGGTTGGGTGAAGTGACAAACAGGAGGAGCACATGAAATCGCAACTCTCCCTATGCCACCCCTCTTTGCCCCTGAAATGCTCTTCTCTGGGTTCCGTAGACTTAAAGGGGCCCACACACGCTCAGTTTAACTGCGCATTTTATCACATGTGACGTCATGTCTGAGCGATTACCTGAGGAAACTGTGCAGTTCCCGCAGGCTTTTACGCAGGCCGAGGAAGCCCACAAACTTTCAGTTCGGATAACTGTACAGTTTTTTGCACAAACTGCACAGATAAACTGAGCGTGTATGGACCGCTTAAGGCATCCAGACCTCAAGACATCCAGTTACCTGAGGAAACTGTGCAGTTCCCAAAGGCTTTTACGCAGGCCGAGGAAGTCCACAAACTTTCAGTTCGGATAACTGTACAGTTTTTTGCACAAACTGCACAGATAAACTGAGCGTGTATGGGCCACTTAAGGCATCCAATCCACAGACCTTAAGACATCCACAGACCTTGAGACATACAGTTACCTGAGGAAACTGTGCAGTTTCCTCAGGCTTTTATGCAGGCCGCTGGTCTGAGCAAATGTTTCTACTTTTGCACCGGCAAACTGTGCAGTTACCTCAGTTAATCGCAAGTTCGAGCATTTCTCCGTTCTCCAGTGTATGCCCTCTCACCTGTTGCACACTACCTACCTACACGAAAAACGGGAGAACTGAGAGAGAAACTGAGGAGAAAACTGACGAAGCCCACAAACCTTCAGTTCAGATAACTGTACAGTTTTTTTGCGCAGTTATATGCACAGACAAACCGCAAAGTTAAACTGAGCGTTTATGGGTCGCTTAAGACATCTGTAGGCGACCAATCCTTGGAACGTACCTCACACAGAGAGTGTCCTCTCAATCCTCCCGTTCTTGGGAGTGGCAAAATCCTGAATACCCATCCATCTGCTGATGTCTCGGAGCCATGAAAGCCGCCTGTGTCCAATACCTCTGCTGCCCTCTATCTTGCCTTCAAGAACGTTGGAAGGCTTATCGGTCTCCTGTACAGGCTTATGTTGGCCCAGATATACAGGTGTTGGATGGCTTATCGGTCTCCTGTACAGGCTTATGCTGGCCCAGATATACAGGGGTTGGAAGGCTTATCGGTCTCCTGTACAGGCTTATGTTGGCCCAGATATACAGGTGTTGGATGGCTTATCGATCTCCTGTACAGGCTTATGTTGGCCCAGATATACAGGTGTTGGATGGCTTATCGGTCTCCTGTACAGGCTTATGTTGGCCCAGATATACAGGTGTTGGATGGCTTATCGGTCTCCTGTACAGGCTTATGTTGGCCCAGATATACAGGGGTTGGAAGGCTTATCGGTCTCCTGTACAGGCTTATGTTGGCCCAGATATACAAGTGTTGGAAGGCTTATCGGTCTCCTGTACAGGCTTATGTTGGCCCAGATATACAGGTGTTGGAAGGCTTATCGGTCTCCTGTACAGGCTTATGTTGACCCAGATATACAGGTGTTGGAAGGCTTATGTTGGCCCAGATATACAACTTTTTGTTTCCTAATGGTTTTAAAGAGCTCGCGATGATCCTCGAGGCCAGCTCGTCGCGATACCTCTGTATTACGAACTCATTGCACCCACGAGATACGGAACATTCTTCTAAGGCACCACATTTCAAAAGCCTCCAAGCGTTTGTTCGAAGTGGCCCTGAATGTCTACGTTACGGCTCCTTATAACAGGACGGACCATACGTAACATTTCACAACACTGTATCGAATGCTGAAGTTCACATTTAATAAGGTTAACTGATTTTTTAGGTAAACAAAATTTCGAATACAAATCCTTTCATAGTGATTCGATTATGCGCGTGATGATAGTAAGCATGTTTCAACAATATTACTCCAGTATTGTTTCGCCCCCATTGGGTTGACGAATTTTTTTAAATGTCTCAGTGTCAATCAGTTTCCTCTGCTTTAGGTTGGTGTACATTAGAAAATTGGGTGTAAAATTTCTCGTAGGTCGTAACTGTATCCAAAAATAATTTTAGATGAAGAATCGTTTCTAAATGGGCAAATGAAACGATCTGCTAATAATATTTTAGTTAAATGTCGATGGAATAGTAGCTCATTGGAGCTAATGTGTTTAGCGTAGGTCTGAAATACAAACAAATAAAAACATAGGTAGGCAATGTATGGAAACGCGCATTGCCTTTAAAACTCGTTTATTTAAATGTTGAATTTTCAAATTATATTTATTTGTATAGAAGCGAAAAAACTTATTGGAAAGCACAATGTGATCTTTTCTCATTCTGAAGTTATTTAAAAATACCTTTGCATAGCTGTGAGATTGATTTTTTCGTCATTATTATTTTTTTAGAAGACCTGTAGAATAAAAAATAACAATGTAATTCTAGAAATGTGCTGAGCTAGTGGGGTTAGAAAACCCCCAAAATTGCTGCTGGTTAGATTGTAATTTAGTAAATTGTTGAACAAACAAAGTAAGTGCCAATTTTTTCGATTAGTCACGGATGTAATTTTTTTTCCTTTGTTGTTGAAGTATTAGATACCTACCCTGTCTCCCACAGCAAGTTTATTGCTTTCAAAAGGTTTATTACCATCGTTTCATTAGATTAGTTTCATTTATTTTATTTTATATTTTCCTTCTTCTTTTGTACATCACTTTATGACAAATTTTGTCTGGTTGCGTTTGTCTGGTTGTTTTGGGCTGACCATGGCGTCTCACACACGAGTAGTGCAACTCATTTTGTTCGATGAAGGACGAACTTTCCAGATCACAGATTGAATTCTTGCCAGATGTCCGCCACTCAGTCTCCCAGTTACGCGCTACATAACGTTCCTAACTTACTCATGTGAAAATTCATATTAATGTGGTTTGTAATTGGAATATTGTGTGAGACTTCATTGGTTTAAAAAAAAGTAGGTACCTTTAACGGAACCTAGCTCAGCCTCCGAGAATCCCCGTAGAAATAAAACTCCTTAAATTCTCATTAATATTGAAAATAACCCCTCAACAATACTATAATAGACAAATTACACCTACACAAAAATTGATGCTCAAATAGTTAAACAAAAACTATTGTAAGACAAAGATTTTACTATATTTTAAACTCACGCTTTACGGAAATAAATTGTGAATTATAACTGAGAATTTCCCTCTTCAATTTCGATAGCAAGATGAAAGATATATTTGGATTTTATTACATTTATCTGTGCCTTAAATTTCTGGTATTGAAGATGTCTGTGTTCGCATTCGCCGAGCTACCACTCTGTACACTTCTTTTTCAATCGAATGTACCAATATTACATTTATACGTAAATATTTGAAAGAAAATGTCGTTTGTAAAAATCTAATAATATTTTTCAATGTTTGACAACACCCCCCCAATGAGTGTATAACGAAAAATCTTCCATGGTGTTCTGCAAAATTCACATCGTTCGTGTTGAGTGTCAATTTTCCTAAAAATGTCAGTGTTTTTCAAAAAAAAAAAAGTTGGAAAACAATTTTGAATATTGTGTTTAAGTGTAACCTATTTGCAAATAAAAACGAATATTTGTGTGTTGTATCATATCGATGGCTTACAAACACGAGTTTCGCTCAAAAAACTTGAATCGTGAAAGAATTTCCAAAACTTACCTCACGTTTTTTTATGTATAGATTTTATTGTTCGGAAAAGTGTGTTTCGATACATTTTTATACACTTTCGAAAATAGGGAAACTTCATTTCCGTATTACTATTGGTACATACCTATATTATTTTGCCGTGCAGAATCACCTGACTTTTGTTTCTATTTATCTTTGTTAGAAGCCCGATTTTCAATGTGATGTTTTCGTGCCATAGTCGTAAAATGGCTGTTTATTTACCATAAAATTATTAGGAGTCAATGTTGTTGATTTGTTATAAGTTTTATATGTGGTTTGGGTTCTTTATTAATTGGAACGATTTTGGTCGACCTGATTATTTTTACGAAATTGTCCTGCGACGATTTTTTTCTCGACTTTATTTTTATTTTTTCTTCTCTTTGAATGATGTGAGGGAAGGCCGTATACTTTTTGTTCCATGTACAAATTTAAATAAGAATGTATTTGGATTAAAATACCTACCTATTTATGTTTTGTGAAAGTAAAGAGGAATTGTTAATGGTTGTTACTTAGTTCACAAACCTTATGAAAAAGCAGGGCATAGTTGAATTCTCGCTGACGTGTATAGAAATACCTACTGTGTATATAGTTGTCTTTTATTGAAGCTTCGGAGTTAGAAGTAAGTGGAATGTATTATAATTGCAAATCATATGAATAAATTGTGTACATTGACGTAAATTTGTGTGTGACTTGATTTATCCTGTATTTCTCGTGCTGATGCTGTCGCTCTCCCCATGGAAATGCATTTGGACAAAGGAGAAGAGTAGGATGGAGGAGAGCAGTCCCCTTATGCTTTGCACTGCCGTCCTCAGTTTGCCCACTAGATCCAGCTTGGGTAGTGCTGGTGCTATTTCTGAACTTAGAGCTAATAGCTCTTATGGTTTTGCAGGTGACTAGCTGGAATACCCTTGGGTTGCACAAGATATAATTAATAATTAGGGTAGATAATCGCGTGCTAAACCCTCAGTTGGAATGGGCGTTGTGAGATGTAGGCTGGTACACTTGCCTATTTTATAATAAAAATCAATGAAATGTGGTAAACGAATACCATTTAGGTAGGTATTAAATTGTACTTCCTCACTATCGAACGTAGGGAAGCTTTTTATTCGTGCAGGAGTCGAAAAAAAATTCGTGTCCTCCATTTTACGTTTCAGAAGTCAAGGAAAATGTTTGATTCCGTGTCTGCCTCTGGTCAATTCCTTGTAACGCCCATAACTACCCGAAAGAATGGTCGAAATGGGCTGAAATTTGGAGAGTATTTGGGTCACAGATGGCCCCATACCAAAATCATTGAAGAAGTACTGTAACTTTCGTCTGCACATGCGCAAACTATACTTGAAACGCCCATAACTGCCATAAATATCGTTGAAATGAGTTCAAACTTGGAGGGTCGATCAGGAATAATACTTCGATAGTTCTTTATGAATTTTATTGGAGTCGTACTGTAACTTTTGTCTGCGCATGCGCGAACATGAAATGTTGACCATTTCCTTGTAACGCTTTGTAACTACGGGAAAAATAGTCGTAGAGAGCTGAAATTTTGAGGGTACACGCGGTCGGATCGCAAATGGTCCCTTATCAAAATTATTCTACCCAACTATTCTAAACATTCATGTTTCCTACCTAATCAGCCACCTCGGATCCCTATCGAACCGTAGGTAATTAACAAGACGATCTCAGATGTCAATATGAGCTGCCCTAAATGCATCCCTTTACAGGCACAAATTGTGTAATTATGTCAGCAGATGAAAGGCCACAGAATTCGAGGCTTCGCTGAGTGAAGAATAATAATACTACTTACTAAATGTGTTTCCAGCTCAATAATTTTTAATATCGTTTTCTTATAGTGAAGGTGGGCTTCGTTCAACACAGGTAGGAGGCAGACAATTGAATCTGGCTTCCCCACAAGAAAGTTATCCCAGTGACCTGTCAGCAGCTCGTCTTTCAACCCTTCTAATAGCTGGAATGATACTTTGAATATTTTCTCTTCTCTGGTGGAATATTGAAAAGTGAGTAGGTATTGCGAAAAATATAAATGTCTATTATGAGGTGACGGATGGTTTTTTGTATCGAAGTTGACGGATTTATTGAGTTAGCGGCACTCAGTAGCTTCCGACAGCTAAACGGTACTTTTACGTCCTCCGAGTGAGAAATCCATAGCTTCAGAACGAATATTGTGGTGATAGAAAGGTTTGAGGCGTGGCCTGGATAGGTGAGATTGAGATGGGAAGGTTGAGGTTTTGGTGGCTAGCGTTTGAAAGGTTACACCTATGGCGAAGCCAGGACCACCACCAGAAACGCTAGGGGATGTGCCCAGACGGTTCCACCAGGTTGGTTATCACCAGACCGGTTCCACCGCTCCAAGTTATTTTAGGTGAGAAAGGAGTGACAGAGTGTAACAGTGGGGGTGGATCCTCGAGAGTCCCCCTCCTAGACCAGCAAGATTATCACCGGTGAAGAAGGGATATCGATTAAGGTTCCCCAAACCGATCCCGTCTCCACCGGAAGAAAAAATGTATCGAGAACAGCCACACTGTTACAAAGGTAAGGAGGTATGAGGAGGGAGAGAGTCATCGGCTTGACGTTCGAGCGTAGAATGGTGAGCCCGGTGAGAAGAGCGAGTAGCTCTTCTACCCTCATCCAGTCCTCCGACAGTCGTTGCGAACCTTTGAGGGAGTGACGGAGGGAAGAGAGACCTACCCTACCTTCGTCACGTAGGCCCTCCGTTCGTTCGTTTTATTTGGACAATCATAGGCACATGGAGTGGTATTCCGGGAGGACATCACGACAAATATAATATGAATGTTGGTACCCACATGACTTATATTTAAGAAAGAGTCCTTGAAGATGCAGTTTTGAAAACGGGCTTCAAACTAACATTTTTCGAAAAGTTCTGAATAAATAGGTAGGCTTTTTTTTTTTTGGAAAAAAATTGGACGAAAAATTGGATGAGCAGATGAGGACGGAATTCAGCCTTGTGCAGGATCAAGTCTTGTTTTCAACAGATTGGATCAGTTACAGACTCAATTTGCATAATTTTGAAATTCGGTTTCTTCTCCAGTGTATTCCTCAGATTGTGGTGCACGATCGTACGGAAAATGAGTAAGTATGTACGTCTAATGATATCTTGAGAGCGTGATACATATTGTTTGCAAATAATGCGGTACTTACAGGACCGTCCTGATGAAGATGGTTTCCTGGGGAACATCTGAGTGTTGCAAAATATTCGTTTTGTCACTATTATTTTGTTAATGTGGGGAGAATGGAGTAACTGATTCGGGGAACAATTCGTTTACAGTTTGTCGATGAGTATGTTTTTGTTCCGGTTCATTAACCAAAATATTAGTTATTAATAACCAAAAATAAATTAATACCTAACTAGTATTGGGGAATGAACCCGAACAAAGTCATAACCCCAAACTGTAAACGAATTTTCCCCCGAATGAGTTACTCCATTCCCAAATCACTTTACAGTCGAGTCCTGCTAATTCAGAATTGAAGACCAGGCAAAAAATCCAAGTAATTTTCGAATTGGAGTTTCGAATTGGCGGGGATTTGAAATTAGCGAATGTTTCATTTTAATCTAAAAACGCTGCAAATTATTACACAACAGTTCATTATTTACCTGTGTAAATACCCGTTCTGCGTAGATCACTGTTTTCTTCGGTCAGTTCCCTTGAGCTCCCCTCACGAAAGCTAAATCGAGTACTGGAGCCGGCCCGGGAATTTTTCATAAAAATCCGCGGGATTCAATAAATAATTAAATCATCAGTTAGGTACTTTTGTTGATATTTATGAAGCAGAAGGTAAATAGTAAACCGTCTTCTAATAATTTATCTGTATAGATGCCCCTTCTGCGTAGACCACTGTTTTCTGTGGTCAATACCCTCGAGCTCCCCCCAGGAAAGCCCTAAATCGAGTACTGGAGCCTGCTATGGTATTAAAGTTACGTAAAAGTGCGCGGGATTCAATAATTTAATCATTAATAAATTATTTGTTGTTATTCATGAAGCATAACGTTTATTCAAGTAACAAAAGAACCTATCAGCAAAATCCAAAAGCTCCATCATTCTTCAAATTAAATAATATCACAGAACAACCAACTCCACTTCATACAGCCATCCGTGATTATAATCAGGTGCTCCCTAGCGATGATATCTGGGCCGGATTTATACAGTTTCGGTGCCAACGAACGGCTGGACGTACAATGCTCCGGGTGGTCTCAAAAAATTCTTTAGTTCAAGATCAATTTAAATACTTAAAAAAAAAGTCATACCCTTCTACTGACCTACAGACTAAGTTTCATTAATTTTGGTTCATGGTAACTAAGAAAAGTGCGAAGTACGGCGGACCGACAGCAATTTTGGTTTATTATTCTGTGAATAATACACCTATGTATTCGCTCAGCAAAAAATTTTTATAACACCCCCTCAAAATTTTTCTTTTCCGTTTCAAGGTGCGTAGATTCCAAAAATGCAATGTCCGTACGCCGTACGCCGTATCACGTGTACAGGCTTCATTTTCGGTCTAAAAAATTCGTTCTTTCGCACACATGCTCCATTTGGGCCCTAGTTGTGTCCCGAAACTTTTCAGCCCGATCGGAATATACCCAGGGGAGTTATGAGTGAAAATGTGTATAAAAAATCAGTCATGCAGCATGACTTAATGAGCGAATTTTCAAAGAAATATTCGAATTAATGGCTATGGTTTTGAATAAAGGAAAACTTCGGTCTAAAATTTGGTTTTCTATGTATATTCTCTTCGTATTTATTTTAATTTGTACGTTTTGTCAATCCTGATTCTACCGTTTGTTTATTACGTAATTGTACTAAGTGCTTATTTATTTGATCGCTGTGGGTAAATTCAAGGAGTTGTACTAATCGTTTGCCTCCCCCTTTTTTGCTTCGAACTCTCGTCTTCAATTAATACTTCTCACATTTTTCAATCTGACCACTCTAAGGGGGTGGGGGTAAGAGTTTAAAGATTATCCTAGTTTTGGGTAATTTTTGCGCACTTTAAATGCTCTAATTTAAGAACGGATTTAGATATCTAAAATCCGATTTCACTATCGTGTTCAGCGTGCAAAAACCTTTAAAATGAGGGGTCACTTGTTAGAAAATAACATTTTGGGGATTTTTGGGTAATTTTTGCGCACTTTAAATGCTCTAATTTGAGAACGGATCAAGATATCTAAAATCCGATTCCACCATCGTGTTCAGCGTGCAAAAACCTTTAAAATGAGGGGTCACTTGTTGGAAAATAACATTTTGGGGATTTTTGGGTAATTTTTGCGCACTTTAAATGCTCTAATTTGAGAACGGATCAAGATATCTAAAATCCGATTCCACCATCGTGTTCAGCGTGCAAAAACCTTTAAAATGAGGGGTCACTTGTTGGAAAATAACATTTTGGGGATTTTTGGGTAATTTTTGCGCACTTTAAATGCTCTAATTTGAGAACGGATCAAGATATCTAAAATCCGATTCCACCATCGTGTTCAGCGTGCAAAAACCTTTAAAATGAGGGGTCACTTGTTAGAAAATAACATTTTGGGGATTTTTAGGTAATTTTTGCGCACTTTAAATGCTCTAATTTGAGAACGGATCAAGATATCTAAAATCCGATTCCACCATCGTGTTCAGCGTGCAAAAACCTTTAAAATGAGGGGTCACTTGTTGGAAAATAACATTTTGGGGATTTTTGGGTAATTTTTGCGCACTTTAAATGCGCCAAAACCCTCCTTAGAGTAGGCCAATTTCGCCCATCTTCGAACTTAGCCTTTCGATTGCCAAGATAGATTTTTTGTGCAAATTTGAGCTGTTTATCTCAATTCTATCGAGAGTTATCGTCTGGAGTGACACATATATAAATAAATATATATATATATATACATATAAAAAAGTGTTAAATTTCAGGAATCGTTTTAGAATGGTCTGAAACGGATTTCTATGAAGAAAATTTCCAAAAATTTATATTATTTAAATTTCGAAGCCATTGCAATAGCTTCATTTTCTTTGAAAATTCGCTAAAATAGGTACTTTTTGCGTTTTAACAACATGTTAGTAAAATGAGCTTTTGAGGTATCGTTTTTCATGTTTTTGGGAACGAGAAGACCGAATATGAAGTCGATGATGACCAAAGAGTGGAAAATTGAGGTTGTACCACATGTTCAGCTCCCAAAATTGATTTTTTATGAGTCAAGATCCTGGGAAATCGTCTGAAATCACCATCAATTTGTAGAATAACACTAGAAAAAGTATCAACAGGTGGATCAAGACGATTAAATAGCACAACCAATGAATTTGAAAAAAAAGGAGCGTACCTAATGCGTGTTGTGGGGGCCAAAATTGGTGGAAACCACCAGAAATAGCTATTTCAATTATTTTATATGAAAGAAACAATAAATAAACAGCCAACATTTCTGTAGGTATGTCCAATAGAATAATAAACCCATGTGACAAGGACTTTGCAGCGTTTTTGATTATATTTTGGATTCTACGTACCCTGAAACGGAAACAATTAAATTGGTGGGTGGGGGTGGTGGGGAGGGGGGATTTTTAATTTTTTTTCTCATACTGGATTCCAAAGGTTCATTATTGAAAACAATAAACCAAAGAAATCGTCAAAAATATGTAATCACGTGTAATCAAATCGCTTCAAAGATTTCAAAAATGTTAATTTTCTGTTAACCAAGATAATATTTATTTTGTTATTATTTGTGGCTTAATGGAAGATGGGTGATGGCTGTTTCATTATAACAATACAAGTACGAGTAAGTACATTTAGTGGTCACACTTCACCACAGTCCGCGTGGTCGAAGGTGATAACGGGTCGGTCTCCTCATGGTGCCACCATTCGTGTTGGACTGGCACCCTAAATAAATTAATTTGAACCAGGTACCTACCTACCGGGCTGTCCAGACGAAAATTAAAGAACTTATTTTACATTCAATTATTTAAGTCGGGTCTTTCAGAGGGGGCTTAGCACATGGAAAACTTCCTAATGCATGCAAATCGGTTTAATGAAATGGCGATGGTGGTGGGAGGGGGGCCGCCGTGGAATTCTAATTCCCGGCGGAAGCGGGTGAAATGCCGAAAATCACTAATAAAATATGTCAATGAGCCGAGATGATGCATACTGAATTGCATAGTGAATTTTCTCGTCAAGAACTTAGTTGAACTCAATCTAATGATGGGTGACTTATAGCATTAACTCCCAATTGCTAAAAAATCAGCGAGCTTCAGTTGACACATCGTTAAAGTTGGGCGTAAAACAAATAATGTTCTTGTGAGACGGCGGACGGAAGGACGAAAATAAAATCCTGTTTGAGGGCTTGAGACGAACCCAAGGATGGCGATGAATGCATAATGCTCTGACAAAATGAAAGTAGCCAATAAAATTCAATTTCAAGGGACCCTTAGTTTTTAACGCAGCGGCTCATTATTCATCTCATTCATTATGTACAATGAAGAAAATAGGAAACTAACGGCGATGAATAAGTAATAACGTGACATGAGTTGGGTTAGTGTTTCACTATCATTTGGTTTATAATCAATACCAAACTCTGTAGTAATTTACAAAAAGTAATTGGCAAATTATTATACGGAATTTACTAATTGCAAATCGAACGACCATCATTTACGTTTTAACGAGATTTTGTCAAGTTGGCTGGGAATTCAACACGATGCATCAGTACCATCAGGGGTGTTGCGTCCATAAGGCCACTTGGGCCACTGCCCCGGCACCCAGAAACACTAGAGTAAAAAATACCAACCATTGTTCAGTTGGCATCTGAATTTCCCTCCCTACGCAGTACCTACCCAGCATTATTCACAAGTTCAACAGCCACACGCCAGAGTTCTCTGGCTATGGATATTCAATATTCTAGTAGAACATCCATGGAGATTCCTTAATGTTAGCTCCATACACCAAGCATGTTATCAGAATAAAGCGACAGTAATCGATGATGTCCTGCAATCGAAATCGAAACCTAGGCTCCTGAAACTGGAAGGTAGGTTATGGGTCCTGGTGTCGCCGTGGCAACCGAGAAAAGTGGCCCATCCGTTCATGCTCAGCTGAGTAAAAATTTTGTATGCCACGCCTACTTTGAGCTCCGGCCCCATAATCTGATTTCAACCCCAAAATCGTTCATTTCACAATAGATTCAATCCTTTCAATTTGTCATCTCGATACGAGATGCTTCTTCATCTGATTTGTTTTTTGTCATCTCTGAATCACATGTCCGACATCGGCTTATGTCCGAAATCTACAGAGGACAACTAAGCTGAGAACTTCGCTCCACTGAATCACATTCCCTTTCTCTGTCTGTCCGTTTTCAATTTTTTTTTTCTTTTTGCGTCAAATTGTGCGTGTTTTGCGTTCGGTCTGGTTCCAATGACGGATTTGTATTTGTGGGACCTACGTGCGTTTTGTCCAGTTTGCTGTTTGTGGTTTGTGGATTGATCGGCGTTCTAACACACAGATAACTACTAGCTTCTAGTCATTAGTGTTGAAATAGGATCTTCAAATGAGATGCCTCCATGAGCACTTCCTCTATGGAACAGAGTTCATAAAGTATCCATAGCATTTGTTCTATTCTACACTATGTGTACAACGAATCGAATAGAAAATATATTGTATAGCTCAGAATTAATCTACATGTATATATATAACATAAACGTAATATTGTCTCCATGAACTGTTATATTATTCGTATATTCATGTAAGGATCATATGTTTTATGAGCTGTATAGTTGGCTGTATAGAAAATGCGGTGGGGTTTTTAACCCCTCTCCTACTCTCTCTCGCTTCCGTATCGTTGACGCTGTAGCTTCTTTTACGATTCGTATATTTTATTTCCTCATATTTGTGCAAGTTCTCAAATATATCGTTCATACTCTTTAAAGTCAGTTTCGAGTGCATTATTTCGTGTACTACACACAGGATCAATCCTTCAACTCCAGATTCTCCTTTTACGGTGAGTGGTTCGTTTAATTATTTGATTGCTAAAGTAGCATCTCAGTTTTCATTAACCTCACCTCCAAACGGCTTTTGACTTTGATACGATATCGTGACAACGCCGTCTTTATTGCTTTTGGTCAGGTCGTTGAAATTATATCCATTTCCATCCAGAAGCCCAACTGAAGAAAATTAGATCGTTTGAATTTTCTATCAAGCCTTGGCGTGAAATCGGTCTCATGGCGTCTATTTTTCCCTCCCCGCTAGGTAGCGTCCGAGTCTACACAGGAGATCGCAAGCGTCGGAAGATGGCCGCGGTTTCTCTTCGAGTAATTTCGATAAATACATCGAAAATTAGATTTCCCCAACCAGGTCACTAGGAGTTGCTCCGAATCAACGTAGATCGACGTCGTTGTAGACTTCCTTCATTCTTTTTGGGTTTTTCGGTCCGAAAGAGTTTGTGTCGGTTAGTATCCGTGATAGAGCAAATATCGGGACGCCGATAGCTTTCTGTGAGCCGTGCTCGAGCTCGTTGCCGGATAGCTCTCTGTCTCCAGCGTGGTGGACGAAGTCTGAACTTTCCTGCTCCCGACAGGAAATTCAGGCGCCGAGTTGCGCGATAGATATTGAATCGCTAGCCCGAGTCAGGAAAAGGTTGATCATGGCGTGCACAATTTTTTTTAAATCAGTTTCGACCTCGGATCAACAGTGCACATTAGAACCTCGCCTGGCGACATATAGGGTACCTCGAGTGACTGAGTGCCCGCTTTGTGATCGGGATCTTATCACCAGCACAGTCTCAAAGGCCGCAACTCAACGGGGTATGTGAATCGGGCTAGACCCC
Source organism: Leptopterna dolabrata (assembly GCA_954871275.1). Taxonomy (NCBI): domain Eukaryota; kingdom Metazoa; phylum Arthropoda; class Insecta; order Hemiptera; family Miridae; genus Leptopterna; species Leptopterna dolabrata. The sequence goes on along the minus strand of OX940977.1, from coordinate 3,699,491 downwards.
AGGAGCTAAGGTCCTCTGAATCAATCCAAGAGATTGAGGCACAGAGAAGATCGCAACTAAATTTGTTTCGATTTATGATCACGGATAGACCGAAATCACGCCAAGGGCTCGAATTTGTCTCGGAAATTTCATTCGGGACCGCCCCTATCTACTCCATCCCTTCTGAGGTAGCCGGAGTGAGAAACCAGGTGTGCCCAATTTTGGGAATTAACACATCTCAGTTCGAACCCGAGGCTCGCTCAGTGAATACATAGAGGGGACGGGTTGTTTCGTTTCGATGTGTACCTTATGGGTAACATCGGAACTGAATGGGATAGGGGTCGGAGATCTCATTTTCTTTATGATGGAAAATCACGCAAATCGGATATCTAGTCTTCGGGAAGTGCACCCCCATGAAATTAAGTTACATCTCAAAATAATGAATTATTTTGTTTTAAATATGAGATTGATTTCGTTGGAGAGTCAAGTGTCGTTTGATCCTGGAGGAAAATAATATACATATTGATCTTACCAATTAACTTTTGAAATAACCTTTTTTTTAGTTTGAATCATGCTATTTTTATCTCTAGAAACAGGTTGGCCAACCGATTTTGAATCATTTCACAGGAGATTGGATATATTCCTAGTATGTATTTGAACCAAGAGTCTTATTCATGAAACAATGAATCTTTCATGACATGTATGTTTCTATCCATTCATTGAATCACCCTGGTGTCTCAATAAATAGCATTTAGGTTATGTTTTATTTGGTAAAGAAAGGAAATTGCGGATTTGTCAACTGAAATATTATACAGGTATCAATATGTCCCAATCTGACTTGGACTATGACGGGGATGACATCTCGTTAGATGGATCGTTTTCCTCCAGTTTTGCCAACTGGTACCGCTTCCGAAAACTCTTCCGGTTTATTTGCCACCACTGCCCTGGTATCCCATTCTGTTCCTATGGACGAAGGTTCCACCATGGAAGTGGAGGAACCTTCCGGTCAGGAAGTTAGGAATCAATTAGACTGCGACACTTCTCATTCTGATTCTTCCAGTGGTCCTCGGAAGCATAACCCCAACTATTTTGTCCGGCACTCTGACCGTCACTCAGAGCATCGTGTTCGGGAGGAGCCGTACATGATACGCAAGGTTGATGCCGTCAAACTTCGTCCTCGGGACAAGAAGCTTGACAAAGAGGATCAGTTCAAGTACTGGAGGAGAAGTGTGGTTGGTCAACTTGAGACCCAGGACTGCATCTTCGTGCTCGACCCTTCTGAACCTGCTCCTGGCGATTTCTCAGTACGTGATCGAGAGACTGCCAGGAAAAAGGTCAGGTATTTTATTTTTGAGTCATTATCCCAGTATTTTCAAGACCTTGTCCAGGATCTTCGTGATCCCAAAGAAATCATGGACAAGTTGCAAAATACTTGTGATCCCTCCTCAAAATTTCAGTTGAAAAGACTCGTTGCTGAATTTAATTCAATTCATTTCGACCCGAAAAGTGAAAAAGCGGTTGGGTTTCTCGGTAGGTTCGACGAGATTAGAAACAAACTCATCAGCATCAATGCTGACATGCTGACACCCGAGTATGTCAAGACTATCTTTGAGTTGTCAATCGATGAGACTGTCACATACCAGAAGGCTGAACTCCATGGGTTCAAGTTCTCTCTGGGCGAGCTTCGTGACATGCTCTTAGAGGAGCAACTCAGAAGTGAGCAGTCATCCTCGGGGGGTTCGAGCTTCAGCTTGCTGAGGAGCCGTATTGCCTCCACTAGCGGTCGAGGTGGATCAAGGGGTAGGAAGGGTGCCGTCGCACGAGGTGGCTCAATCCCTGGTTTTACCAAAGCTCCCAGGGAAAAGCTACACTCGATTCAAAAGTTCCAAGGGAAAAGCGAGGTACTGTATTTACTGCCGCCAAACGGGTCATACCAGGGCAAACAGTTTCAAAGCCAATAAGACTTGCTTTAACTGTGGCATCTCAAATCAGCATATTGCTAAAGACTGTCCAAGTCCCCAGACCAACCTAGTTACGCTCCTCAAACGTCCTAAAAATTCCAAGCCTTTCCCCAAAAATTCTAATGCAGTCTCGCTTCCGAATCGACCTAAGCCATCGTCGGTAATCAGAAAACCGAAGCTTTTCACGATGCTCCTAGGTCAAGCTAAACAACTGGCTCAAGAATTTAGGGGACACCCAGACTCTGTCTTCGCGATTGTCGGTTCCTCTGAAGGTGACGACAACTCGCAGGTCTGGGTCACCATGGGAGACGAGGAGGAGCAGGTAGTCAGCACGTTCAATTATGTCAGTGAGCGCAACGGCCAGGGCGCTGTCTTCCAGTTATCTGAAGGTGAGCAATGTTTCAAAGCAATTATGGATACGGGATGTACAGAGCATTTGACATCAAATAAAGCCCACTTGGTCAACTTTCAACGTCTGCCTTCGACTCGTATATTTAAATGTGCCAATAGTAATAGCCAATAGTGCTGACCTGTCTGTAAATTATCGAGTTGACCTCGAATTTCTAAATAATGGCCAAGTATCTACGTTGAAAGATGTTCTGTACACACCGGGTCTCTCATCAAACTTGTTTTCAGTTCGTAAGGTTACTCAAGCTGGGCTAAAGGTTGTGTTCTCAAAAGACAAGGTTGAATTCATTCAACCCTCCTCAAACACGGTGATAAAAACTGGGTATTTTCGTGACAATCTCTGGTGGATTGAATTGCCAGTCGTTTCCCCTTCTACTAAGCGAACTGGGGTGCAGTGTACTGCCCTGGAATCTACGAGACTAAAGTTGAGTCTCAGTCTCTCGGCTTCTCAGGATCAGCCTTGCAGTTCTACTGCTCCTTTAGATTCGGGTTCACAATTTGATTCCGTGGGGGGGAGAGACCACCTTTGCAGTCCCCCTACATGTGACTTAATGGGAGGGAGTGATTCATATATGCCTCAATCCGATGTGTCCACTGCAAGTCTGGGAGGGAGAAGTGCTGAGAAGCATTATGAACATAACCTTGTCAAACCAAAGCCACAGAAACATGGGCCAGCTTCTCTGGAAAAACCAGATTCACTTGACCTCAAAATTTCTAGATTCGATAAGCATAATTTAGATAAAATCTATAGTTCACTTCAAAATTCTGACATATTGTGGTATATTCGCTTGAATCATGCCTCCAAACAGTACCTCGAAGCAGCTAAGAAGTTTCTCCCTGAACTTAAAAATGTTAAAGTTACAAATGCCATCTCTAACTGTGAAGACTGTCACCAGGCAAATACCGTCAGGAGATCTCATACCCAACGTAGGCACAGGGCTGAAAAGTCCTTTGCTACTCTCTACTCTGATCTGTTGGGCCCAATCAGTCCTTCTAATTTTAGAACTGGGGATTCCTATATTGTGATTTTTGTCTGTGACCATTCGCGTTATGTCTTTGCATATTCAATGAAAAATAAGAAAGAGGTTCACGTGGCTCTCGGAAGGTGCCTCCGTGAAATAGAATCAATAACCTCCCAAACGAAAAATGTTTTTAAGCTCAGATCGGATCGGGGTCTGGAATTTCAAACTTCTGATATGAAAAAGCTGTTGTCTGACGAGGGAATTATTTGGGATCTATGTCAGCCACATACTCCTCAGCAAAATGGGTGCGCTGAAAGAGTATGTCAAGAAATCAAACATAAAGTTCGAGTGAACCTGCTTTCTGCTAAAATGCCTTATGCATTCTGGGGACATGCTCTCAAGTATTCTATCTTTGTTTATAACAACATGCCTCATTCCTCAAACTTGTTTCGAAGTCCCTTTGAACTTGTCAAGGGTTATCCACCTAGCCTCAAGTTACTGAAACGCTTTGGCTGCCTTGTACACTATGTGGATGTTAATAATAAAACTAAATTTGCTCCAAATGCTAAAAAGGGATTTTTGCTTGAGTGTAATGAAACGGGGTTTGTGATTTTCTCTGAGCAACATAAAACTCTTGTAAATTCTAGTGATGTAAAATGTATCGAAACCATAGTGTATGGGGACAGAATAAAGGATTATCCAAGGCCACTTGCGGAGATTCTTGACATGGGTGAGGGACTGGAATCATCGAAACAGGCACCTGAAGATTCGCCAGGCACAGATTCCCACTCTGGGGAATCCTCAGCCTCGAGGCAGGTTGAAAAACCACACCTCTTGGTCGCAGTGAATCGGGGTGGCCCATCAGATTATGTAGAGCCCCTCTCATACCGGGAAGCTATGGCTGCGCCGGATAGGGATCTGTGGGAGGAGGCCATAGGTACGTAGTGAACTTGAATCACTAGAGGAAATGGGTACTTGGGAACTTGTCCCTAAGTCTAGTCTTCCACCCTGTACCAAGGTAATTAAATCTCGATGGGTAGGTACATAAGAGAAAAGTGGAACCTGACGGTTCATATAAGTACAAAAGCCGCCTGGTTATTAAAGGTTTCGCCCAAGGTATGTTTTGATTATTATTTACGTAGATGATTGTCTTCTGCCGTCCAATGATAATCAAATGGCCTTGGATGTTATTCAGACTTTACAGAAAGAAATCAAAATTAAGAACTTGGGAAATCCTAGAAAATTCTTGGATTTTGAGATCGTTAGGAATGTGTCAAGTAAACAGCTGTTCATTCACCAGAGAACCATGATCCAGAGTTTACTAGACAAATTCCTACACCCAGAAGAAAGTATCAGTGAAATTCCCATGTCGCCCACAACATGCACGTTGGGTGCTCAATTAGAGTCGACTGCAGACTTGGAATCATCTCCAGATGTTCCATATCGAGAAGTAATAGGTGCTCTCTTATACATCCAAAATGGAACGAGACCAGACATCTCTTTTGCAGTCAACTTTCTCAGTAGAAAACAAATAGGATATACTCTGAATGATTGGAAGTGTGTCCTAAAAATTTTGAAATATCTTAAAGGAACGGTGTCTCTGGGTATCATGTATACTGGGAGAACCGAGAGTCTGGTTGCCTACTCAGATGCCTCATTGGGTACTAACGCACTCAATGGTAGGTCAACTACAGGATACATGATTAAGTCTCTTGGTGATCTGGTGTCGTGGAGGTCGAAAAAGCAGACACATGTGGCCCTCTCAACGTGTGAATCTGAGTACTTAGCCATGTCGGAGGCGTGCAAGGAGATCACAAGTGTACGGACCCTGTGTGTGAGTTTCTTGTAGGCATTGACATGCGTCCCACGTTGAGGTGCGTCTGTGCTCCAGCTATCGCTGTCGCCATGACGAATGACTCCAAGACCCTTAAACATGTGGTCAAGCTCTCTCTACATTTTATCCATGACCTGTTCAAGAAGGGTGAAGTCCATATTGAATGGGTTTCATCTCAGAAACAACTTGCTGATTGTTTTACCAAAGCTCTGCCTCGTGAAAAATTCTTTGAAATGAGAGATGCAATCTTGACCAGAATTAATGCTGTGATGTAATTGTTTCAGGGGAACAAGAGCTGTGGGCCTAATTTGGCCAAAGAATCGTCGCTGCTGTCCACCTCTACGTGTTTATCGTCATGCTTCAACACGTCATCACAATCAAGTTCAGCCCACGCATCATCAGTATCGTCGCTTGTCAGCTCTACGCCTCAGCTACATGTGTCTCCGATGTTGTGTTTCGATGTGCGCGGGTCAATTTGTGATTGTGCATTAATTCAGTGTAAAACTAGTTCAGGCAATTCTTCCCTGCTAATATGATATATGTTGTGTTTTATATTGTATTTCTAGAATCTTAGTAGGGAACCTATGTGAGCTGAATGACTTCTTTCTGTTGTAAGGCAAATGTATTTAGAAAACTCTTTTGAACCTGCAATTTAGAATCGCAACTACATTAGTATCGGATTCAGACTCATGATCTTGCCGCTGGTACTGATCATTCCATGCTAATATGTTGGACCTCTGGTGTGACATTAGGACGTGTGTCGTTTCTGTGTGCTTTGTTGCTGAAACAGCTTCTAGTCCTGTCACATTGGCCTCGTCATTTGCAGAGGAGGGAGTGTTGAAATAGGATCTTCAAATGAGATGCCTCCATGAGCACTTCCTCTATGGAACAGAGTTCATAAAGTATCCATAGCATTTGTTCTATTCTACACTATGTGTACAACGAATCGAATAGAAAATATATTGTATAGCTCAGAATTAATCTACATGTATATTATAACATAAACGTGATATTGTCTCTATGAACTGTTATATTATTCGTATATTCATGTAAGGATCATAATATGTTTTATGAGCTGTATAGTTGGCACTACTGTTATATAGAAAATGCGGTGGGGTTTGTTAACCCCTCTCCTACTCTCTCTCGCTTCCGTATCGTTGACGCTGTAGCCTCTTTTACGATCCATATATTTTATTTCCTCATATTTGTGCAAGTTCTCAAATATATCGTTCATACTCTTCAAAGTCAGTTTCGAGTGCATTATTTCGTGTACTACACACAGGATCAATCCTTCAACTCCAGATTCTCCTTTTACGGTGAGTGGTTCGTTTAATTATTTGATTGCTAAAGTAGCATCTCAGTTTTCATTAACCTCACCTCCAAACGACTTTTGACTTTGATAATTAGCTTCTCCATTCAAGTAGGTACCGGCCAACGGGTCATTGTTTTGTTGGATTTTAGTTTACTACATTGTAACACATGAATTTGGTGGCTAATTTGCACTAGAAATTGTCGACGTTGTCATGGGACGATAGAGTGTTGATTAAAAGAGATAAGCTTTGCTGAATATCACTCAATCAGTAAATAAGGGAAGGGTGTTGTTGCCTTGGGGTATTTTGTAGACAGATCTGTTGGTTTTGTGTTCTGGTCTGGTGCTCCACCGTTTTCAGACCCCACGCACCGCTACTGTGATTACCTATAACGTGTACACAAAATAAACTATATGTACCTACCTGGGTATAAAGGTAATTGCCATCAGTTATACCGCCTATAATGGTACTCAGTAGCAGTGCGTGGGCTCTGAAAACAGTGGGGCACCAAACCAGAACTCAAAACCAGCAGATTTGTCTACTCTACAAAATACCCCAAGCAGTAGCGGTGCGTGGGCTCTGAAAACGGTGGGGCACCAAACCAGAACACAAAACCAAGAGATTTGTCTACAAATACCTCGAGGGAACAATAAACACCCTTCCCTTATTTACTGATTGATGTTCAGCAAATTCCCTTTCAATCAACACTCTATCGTAGTACGAAAACGTCAGCAATTTCTACTGCTAATTAGACACCGAATTCACGTGTTATAAAAATATAGTAAACTAAAACAAAACACCTATAACAAAACAATGACCCGTCGGCCGGTACCTACTTGAATGGAGAAGCTATAGACCTGAAGCTAGGTAGGTAGTTATCAGTGTGATAGGACGACGATCAATCCACAAGACCACAAACAGGACAAAATGCACGTAGGTACCAAAAATACAAATCTGCCATCAGAACCGGACCGAACGCAAAATGCGCTCAATTTGACGCAAAAAATTGAAAACTGACAACTGACAACAGAGAAAGCGAACATAATTCACAACAAAAACAAATCAGAAGACGAAGAAGCATCTCGTATTAGGATGACAAATTGAATCGAATGCACAAGAAGAAAAAACGCAACCTCTAACCACCACTGTCGGCATGAAAAGTGTTACTTCACGGCACCCTCAAGAAAAACAACAACAATAAATTGAATCGAAGGGATCGAATCGATTGTGAAAACGAACGATTTTGGAGTAGAAATCAGATATTGGGGACTGGGCCGAAAGTGGGCGTGGCAAACAACATTTTTACTCTACTGAGCATGCGGGGACGGGCCACTTTTCTCAGTTGTCATGGCGATACCAGGTCCCAGGACCTGCCTGCCACTTTCAAGAGCCTAGGTTTCGATTTTGATTGCAGGACATCGATTACAGTCGCTTTATTCAGATTAGATGTTTTGGCTATGGAGCACACCATGGATGCTCTGAATATCCATAGAATTTCCATTCCATAGCCAGAGAAGTCTGGTGAGTCGCTGTTGAACTTTGTGAAAAATGCTAGGTACATTGTACAGAGGGAAATTCAAATTTCAACTGAACTATGTAGGTTTTTTAACTTACCTATTATACCTATACAGTGTTTTTTGGTGGCAGGGCAGTGGCCCAAGTGGCCTTATGGATGCAACGCCCCTGACCCCAAGGCAACAACACCCTTCCCTTATTTACTGAATGAGTGATATTCAGCAAAGCTTATCTCTTTTAATCAACACTCTATCGTCGTACGACACCATCGACAATTTCTACTGCTTATAATTAGCCACCGAATTCATGTGTTTCAAAAATTATAGTAAACTAAAATACGACAAAGCCTGTCGGCCGGTACCTACTTGAATGGAGAAGCTATTGTCTAGAAGCTAGATAGTTATCTGTGTGTTAGGACGCCGATCAATCCACAAGACCACAAACAGCAAACAGGACAAAATGCTCGTATGTATCACGAATAAAAATCTTTCGCACAAATTTTGACGCACAAAAATAAAAACTGGCAACTGACTCACCAGAGAAAGCAAATATAATTCACGAGACAACAAAAACAAATCAGTAGACGAAGAAGCATCTCGCATCGAGATGACAAATTGAATCGAATGCACAAGAAGAAAAAACGCAACCTCTAATCACCACTGTCGGCATGAAAAGTGTTACTTCACTGCACCCTCATGAAAAAAACAAAAACAACATTAACAACAAATTGAATTGAAGGGATAGGATTCAGTGTGAAAACGAACGATTTTGGAGTAGAAATCAGATTCTGGGGACTGGGCCCAAAGTGGGTGTGGCGAACAACATTTTTACTCGACTGAGCATGCGCGGATGGGCCACTTTTCTCAGTTGCCATGGGAACACTAGGTCCCAGGACCCAGAACCTAACTGCCAGTTTCAGGAACCTAGGTTTCGATTTCGACTGCAGGACATCGATTACTGTCGCTTTATCCGATAACATGCTTGGTCTATGGAGCACACCATAGATACTCTACTAGAATAATGAATATCCGTAGAATTTCCATTCCATAGCCAGAGAAATATGACTAGTCGCTGGTGAACTTCGTGAAAAATGTTATATACAGTGTACGGAGGGAAATTCAAATGCCAACTGAACAATGGAGTTTTTGTTTTTGGATGCCGAGGCAGTGGCCTTATGTACGCAACGCCCCTGGCAGTCAAGGGGAGGTTGGAGGTAGTCTGAGGAGATAATTATCCCTCATAGACAGTCGTATTCGTTGGTAGACCGCTGGTCTTGTAGGTAGCACCCAGACAGAGACAGTAGGTGTACCTATCTGGGGACTCAGGAGCGTCCAAGAAAACCCGCCCGCCAAGAAAACCGAGAAACTCATAGTGACCAAGAACACTGTTTACACGACAAGTAGGATAACTACCCCCCCCCCCCCCCCCCAATTTGTCTCCACCATTGGTGGGGGAAGGAGTAAACTAGGAGAGGAAATTTGTCACACACATTCGTTATGCTCCAAGGAAGTGACTTGTGCTCCCCCCCCCCCTCCAACAGTCAGTTTAGGTAAGTAGGTATTGAGCAATTTTTCAGGTACCTACTGGGAAACATGGATAGGCGCTAAGCACGTAGTCCTGCTGAGCAAATTGTTAGGTAACTAGATACTGGTAAAAATGTTTTCTCCATGAGTGAAAAAATATGTGATATCCCCGCCCAAAAACATCCCTGTTGTAAAAATTTACCCGCCAACAGAAACTCCTCCCCTTTGGTAGGCAAAAAGCTGCCCCTCAAACGATGTTGAAAGAACTTCCAAGATTTGGGGGGAAAGAACAGGTTTTTATATAATATGCACACCTAAGAGCGAGATGCGAAGCACCGAGCATGCTACTTCGGCGGACAAAATTTTTTGCGGCTGAGGTGGTTTTCTTGGCGGGAAATTTTTACAACAGGGTTGTTTCTCGGGGCTAGTAATGATGGGAGGAACCTATATTTAGGAAACTAATATTTTAGGTTATAGCTCGTAGGTTTAAAAGAAACACTGTTTGAAATTTACCTTGGTGGGGGAAAGAAATCCGTGCAGTGGGAAGGAAATTTTTAATTGTTACTGGCCCCCAACTTTCGCAACACTACTAGTAGGTAGTTTGACTAATGTAACATCGTTGTAGCTAATATTTGTGGAAAGGAAAGTAAGTGTTTTCTAGATTCCGAAACGCTCCTGAAACTTATTTTTTGTATAGCTTTTGCGTAGCAAATGAGGGTCAATAACAAAGAACACCTCAAGAACAGTAGCGGTGCGTGGGGTCTGAAAACGGTGGGGCACCAGACCAGAACACAAAACCAACAGATGCCCCAAGGCAACAACACCCTTCCCTTATTTATTGATATTACTGATATTCCTTCATTTACTGTCAGCAGTGATATTCCTTTACTAGCATGACCGCTCGCTTCGCTCGCTATCCGAGATTCGCTGTACGCAGTATCGTACTTAATTCCGACGTTGCACAACTTGGGAGCCTACTGGATATTCGTGCCAAATTTGGTCGATATCCGTCGAGCCATTCAGGAGTTGACCATGGTCGACCATATTTCCGCTATGGTCAGGGAATTATAAATGCGCCTACGTTCAACTTGGGAGGCTACCGGATATTGGTGCCAAATTTGGTCGATATCCGTTGAGCAATTCGGGATTCGACCATGGAGGAGCCCATGGATGCGCTATGGTCGACCGCGGGGGTAGTCCGAAGGGTCGATCGTAGATAGAATTTCACGTAGATTACGAATACGCGATAAAAAATAGGGGTTACCGTTTCAATTAACGAAGTTGACCATGGTCGACCATAGTTCCGCTATGGTCAGGGAATTAAAAATGCGACGTTGCACAACTTTGGAGCCTACTGGATATTCGTGCCAAATTTGGTTGATATCCGTCAAGCCATTCAGGAGTTGACCATGGTCGACCATAGTTCCGCTATGGTCAGGGAATTAAAAATGCGACGTTGCACAACTTGGGAGCCTACTGGATATTCGTGCCAAATTTGGTCGATATCCGTTGAGCAATTCGGGATTCGACCATGGAGGGGCCCATGGATGCGCTATGGTCGACCGCGGGGGTAGTCCGAAGGGTCGATCGTAGATAGAATTTCACGTAGATTACGAATACGCGATAAAAAATAGGGGTTACCATTTCAATTAACGAAGTTGACCATGGTCGACCATAGTTCCGCTACGGTCAGGGAATTAAAAATGCGACGTTGCACAACTTGGGAGCCTACTGGATATTCGTGCCAAATTTGGTCGGTATCCGTTGAGCAATTCGGGATTCGACCATGGAGGGGCGCATGGATGCGCTATGGTCGACCGCGGGGGTAGTCCGAAGGGTCGATCGTAGATAGAATTTCACGTAGATTACGAATACGCGATAAAAAATAGGGGTTACCATTTCAATTAACGAAGTTGACCATGGTCGACCATAGTTCCGCTATGGTCAGGGAATTAAAAATGCGACGTTGCACAACTTGGGAGCCTACTGGATATTCGTGCCAAATTTGGTCGATATCCGTCAAGCCATTCAGGAGTTGACCATGGTCGACCATAGTTCCGCTATGATCAGGGAATTTAAAATGCGCCTACGTTCAACTTGGGAGGCTACCGGATATTGGTGCCAAATTTGGTCGATATCCGTTGAACAATTCGGGATTCGACCATCGAGGGGCCCATGGATGCGCTATGGTCGACCGCGGGGGTCGATCGTAGATAGAATTTCACGTAGATTACGAATACGCAATAAAAAATAGGGGTTACCATTTCAATTAACGAAGTTGACCATGGTCGACCATAGTTCCGCTATGGTGAGGGAATTAAAAATGCGACGTTGCACAACTTGGGAGCCTACCGGATATTCGTGCCAAATTTGGTCGATATCCGTCGAGCCGTTTGGCCGTGCATAGAAAGACACACAGACAGACAGAGATCCGTTTTTATAATATAGTAGGGATTTACGGTCAGCAGTGATATTCAGCAAAGCTATATAACAATATAACTCCACAAATACAAATCCGTCACCGGAACCGGACTGACCGCAAAACACCCAAAATTTGACGCAAAAAAATTGAAAACTGACAGAGAAAGCGAATGTGATTAGAGAAAAACAAATCAGAATAAGAAGAATCTCGTATCAAAACGGCACCCTCAAGAAAAACAGCATCAACAAATGGAATCGAAGGGATCGAATCGAGTGTGAAATGAATGATTTTGGGGTTGAAATCAGATTCTGGGGCCCGAGCTAGGCGTGGCAAACAACATTTTTACTCGATTGAGCATGCGCGGACAGGCCACTTTTCTCGGTTGCCATGGCGACACCTGGTCCCACGACCCAGAACCTGCCTTCCAGTTTCAGGAGCCTAGGTTTCGATTTCGATTGCAAGACTTCGATTGCTGTCGCTACATTCTGATAAAATGCACCGTCTGTGGAGCTACAGGGAGCCAACATGACGGAACCATATATTGAATACCCATAGCCAGAGAACGCTGTCGAGTGCTGTTGAACTTTGTGAAAAATGCTCGATACAGTTTATCGAGGGAAATTCAAATGCCAACTGAACACATGGTTGGAGTTTTTTAAAACTATTATTGTTTCTGGGATTCTGGGTGCCGGGGCAGTGGCCCAAGTGGCCTTATGGACCCAACACCCCTGCACAGACTCTTCCAGGTAACTACCTATGTCTATGTTAACGAACATTACTAGTAGTGTACGATAGGTATTTGATCTTCCATCGTTCAGTGTCACCTCATAGGTAGCAGCCATTACCAGTGATAATTTAGGTAGGTAGGCATATGCAAAAACTAGCTGTGTACCCGCGCTTCGCAACGGTAGAACAGACACCCCCTGTATCCCCCCCTCCTCAACTGATCAGAAACCTTCCCCAATGCCAACCCTAACTGCCTTTAACCCCCCCCCCCCCCGTATCCTATGAACCCTCCCTACCTGGTTAGAAACATTCCTCAATGTTCACACAACAAATTCCCAAAGTTGCACTCCAATTGGTCAAGTAGTTTTGAAATTTCTGTAGACCCCCCCCCCCCCCCTCTCATAACCTGTACCCCCCTCCCACTAACATCCTGATTGAAGTACCACTTGAATGTACTCGTCGAGCTGAATCCAGAATCTAATTACAATCGGATTTACGTCCAACCGTTCAAAGTTATTATAAGCATAAACGTCCTCATAGAAGTGATTATAACACGTTTTTTAGTAGTATTTCATTCATAGCGTTTCAACGGATGGACAGATTCAAATGCGGATTTTTCATAAACCTTCCCAGATAAATTCTGCGTCAAATGGTACCAGCCGCAACTTTCTACGTTCAGCCGTTCTCAATTGATGCCGAGACAAACAAACAAACAGACAAACAAACAAACAGACACTGTTTTATTATAGGTATGTATAGAAGATGTGGAACCCTATGAACGGGCCTTTTATGGCTTTACAACAGGCATGTCAAACGTGCGGCCCAGGCCCACAAGGCGTTAATGTGCGGCCCACGAGTCGGTGCTAGCAATCAGTGCAATGCGGCCCACCCTACAATGTCATGAAAAAGTAAAAGAAGTTGGGAAGGCGAAGGGAGAAGGGAGTTCACTCCTGCTCTTTTCAAAGAATATTCTATATCTATTGAATAGTTGAAAAAAGAATTTGACAGAAGGTTTGAAGATGTGAAAGGTGTTGAAGATGACCTAGCCCTTTTTTCTGCTCCCTTTTCCGCTGACGTGGAAAAAGAGCCCTCTCATTTACAAATGGAGGGGATTGAAATGCAGCGTGATTCAACACAAGTTTCTCGAAATAGGCACACCCGCATTTTATACATTTTTGCCTCATCATCGGTTCCCGAAAATTCGGCATTTCGCGGCTGAAATAATTTCTATGTTTGGGAGTACCTACCTATGTGAACAACTCTTCTCCATTATGAAACGAAATAAGTCTCCAGAAAGGTCCAGGCTTACAGACTGCCATCTAAGCTCGACTCTCAGAGTGGCCGCAGCAAACAATATTGTTCCCAACGTGGAAAATTTGGTGGAACGAAAAATATGTCAACTGACAGGGAAAAAATATTGGGTAAGATCCTATTTTCTTCTTGCATTTTGCTGTTAAACTTCTTGTAAACTTCTAATATTATAGAAACTTGATATAATTCCGTTTAGTGATTTTCTTGCGGCCCACACAACCTTTAAGAAGCAGCCATTTGGCCCTTGAGGAACTTTGAGTTTGACATGCCTGCTTTACAATCATGAGGGAGTTTCTGTAGGTTATAGTTAATGAGGTTGGGAAATTAGATGGTGAGTCTGTCTTCAGTTATGTTTGACAATGCGGCCTTGAAACTCTGAATGGCTGTTTCCGCCATGCCATTTGTAGAAGGATGGTAAGGTGTTGTGGTTCTGTGCCTGATGCCATTCTCAGTACAAAATCGCTTGAATCCATGGCTTGAGAAACAGGGTCCTTTGCCTGAAACGAGGACATGAGGCAGTCCAAAGTTGGCAAAAAACTGTGTCAGACAATCAATAGTAGTGGACGTTGTAGAGCTCTTCACAGGGTAAACTTCCACCCACCTACTATGGTCATCAATTGCTATGAGGAAAAACAATCCTTTATAGGGCCCAGCATAATCCACATGGATTCTTTCCATAGGAGCTGATGGTGTTTGCCATTTATGGAAAGAAAATTTAGGTGGTTCATTTCTCCTTCTCTGGCAGGATGAACAATTTGAAATCATTTCCTCAATGTCGGAATCTATATTAGGCCACCATACAAAACTACGAGCAAGCACTTTGCATTTCACAACACCTAAATGGCCATCATGAATTTCATGGAGAATGGGCTTCCGAAGAATGGGTGGAATATAAACTCGTTGGTTCCAGAATAAACAATCATGGATCAGTGAAAACTCGTGCTGTGGGTTTCAGGAGTCTTTGTATGTATGGTTATCTCTAAAGATATTTTATTTCCGAGTTTAGTAGGCCCTGGATGGTCGAACTCTGCAGTATCGTGTTACTTGGGGGATCCGAAAGATAGCAGGAGACCAACTCTTTCGCTCCGAGTCTCCACTCATCCCACCACACTCGGATGCCAACACCATCTCTGGGACTTCACGAGAACCACTTTGTATTAGTTTATTGAGCGTGCCGGCGTCCGGACGGTGGTGCGATCTGCCAGGGGGCTGCAAATTGGCGGGAGTCCTTCAAACCCCCAGTCACCCACCGATCTCCTTCCCCGGGCAAGCGACCATCGAGTTCTGAGGGAGGCGCGAGCAGCGGCGGCTCAGTGAAGGAGGCAACGGAGGGAGAGGCGGTGAGTAGCAATAGCAACAAGCCAGCACTCTCCACACAATTCCTCAAGTTTTGTTTGAGCCACACATTTTATTAAATTTCCGTCACAACGCAAAATCAAATATGCAGCAATCCGTCAAACCCTGCTGTAAAAACGTGCAATTATAATCCTCTACATGAAAAAACCTAGAAAAGCTATACAATATGTAATAGAATTTGGATATACAACAGAACAACAATGATGGAAATTTGGGAGCCAACATCGTGCGTCGTACGTATTCTAAAAACATCCACAACCTACAAATCCGATGGGAAAGCTAAAAGAGACAGTGGGAGGGAATAACATCAGCTAAAAAAAAGAAAAAAAGAAAAACGGAGTTATTGAAAAAATAGTCCATTTCCACTAATACACGAAAAACGCAAAAAACACGGTTATACCGGTTTCGGTGATCAAACCATCGTCAGTAACACACAATAGTTACTGACCACCGAGTGGTCACCGAAACCGGTGTAACAGTGTTTTTTGCGTTTTTCGTGTATTAGTGGAAATAGACTATTTTTTCAATAACTCCGTTTTTCTTTGAAATGGGTTTCCACGATTTCTTCGCGAGTGATTTAGTTCGTAACATCAGCTAACAGCTGAAATGAGCAAAGATAGGTAGGTACATATATATTATTAGGAAATCTCCAGCTTTCTGAATATTTTCATCCCAAAGCAGTCAACGTTCTGACCAAGGCATGTTCAAGGTACTTTAAGAGGGTGCAACGTTTTTATAACGGCCGTGGGCAGTTCATGAAACAGTCCATCAATCAATCAATCCATCAATTCATAATTGGTTCATCATAATTTATTGTATTCGTACTCAGTAAGTGGCTCTCAAAGAATCAAAGCATTTGGGTAGGCTGGTACGTAACATCAAACAAACTGAGCTCACCATCACATCTCTGTTCCCGAAATGAGGTAGTTGTCGCAGTGATGAACTCCATGCCATCGCTAGTCCAACAAATTTATTATTGAATTGAGTATTCTGTTTAAAACTGTGCCAATCGTGAAGATTGAAAAGTTATCAGAGAGAACGATAAATTAATATGTCGTGGTATGGTGAGAATGGTGACGTGAAGACGAGTTACTAAATTAATAATAGGTACAAAACTGCCGTAAAAAGGAAGAACGCCTCATCTCGAAAATTGTCGAAAATAGGGTTTTCACATACCCCCCTTAATTTTTGGACGCTCTTTCCAATGGGGAAGTCAAAAATTAAAAATTTAATTCGGAAAATGGTCAAATTTCTATTCAAAATTTTGAAAAAATGTGGCCACAAAAGGTAAAACGCCTTTTTTAAAAACTATTTCAAGGTAAAACGCCTACAATCGGCATCAAAAACGCCACAACTCGTCAATTCGTACTTGAGATTCAAAGGTACGTAAAACGCCTCGTCTCAGTGAAAATCAACACAAGGCGTTTTACCTCTTACTCGGGCTTCATTTCCGAGGTTGAGGCGTTTTTAATGTGATGTGCAAGACGTTCTTCCTCAGATTTTTGTAACAGTTGAGTTCACATGAAGCGTTTTTAAGCAACTGTTCGTGCCATTTCATTTCATCATCACATTACCACGTGCCAGGTTAGAGCTGATTTCCGAATTTGCCTGGGAATGTGTTGAAACGTAGAACGCCTTGAGGCGTTTTTGCTCAACCCTGAGTTTAGTCTCAATTGGTCTTGCTAATTTTTGTTTTTGTTCAAAGGAAAAACACCTCAAGGCGTTCTACCTTTGATTTCTGAACAGAAAACTCGATGGAAATAAAATAAAACGCCTTATGAGCGTTTTCGGCCTATTAGAATCGATTATTTCGACGATTATGTTATCTCGTTGTAAACAGCAAACATCTCTTGATCGACTGTCGAAGGAATTTTGAATTTATCACCAACTGGAGGGACGTTAGGTAGAGGAAACAGTGCAAAAACATTGAAGCGCTCTCCTGAAAAGTTGTGATTTTGAGAGTTGAGGGGCAGAAAATACTCAAGACCATCCTCAAAAACTGTAATCAGCAGTAGTTTTATAATATGAACGACACCCCAGTTCCCAGCACTTGTGGGCCAATTTAGAATTGAATTCAGGAATCTAAAAGAATATTTTCAGGTGACGAATTTGTGTTCTGTGATTATCAATGCAATTAATCACCATTCAAACTCTTTGACCCGCCAAGTGTGGGATTCTCGTCGAATTTATGATCTTCGTACTTGGCATATCTGCATGCGGGTCTGTGAATATTCCGTCAGATACACAGGTAAGAGAACTCGCAGGTCGCCCAGAAATCAGCTTGACAGCGAATAGTTCGGCTGATTCAAAGGCCCTGAAAGTTCCCCAAATTCGCGATCTCCACTCCCTGAAAACGCGATCTCGCAAAAGCAGCTCGACGCTCGACAAACCCATGTCAGTAGCAACAAAACTCCTTCAGCGAGGAGCCCGTGCAATACGCCTGGGACATATCTCGTCGATGAGCCAACTGTATTTCCGTTCCCTACAGGCCGCTGGTGACAGCGTAAACCCACACGAATAACGATTGGCACACGAGAGAATTTTAGGCGAAGGTTCGTACCAGTGTTTCGTGCAGAAAACTTGTTGTATGAAGGACAGTCAACAAGATGTGACACATAGTTGGATACTGAAAATCAGACCACACCCCCCACCAGTTGGATACTGAGATCAGTGGGTTGCTAAATTTTATTTGAAGGAAAAAAATTTATTACAAAACGGTTTATTATATAGGTACCTGTACAGATGCCCCTTCTGCGCAGGAGAGGGAGTTGAGAGAGGGGCTTGATGATTTTGGTTTATTATTTTCATTAATGAACCTTTGGAATCGAGCATGAACAAAAAAAATACCCCCCCCCCCCCCCCCCCCCACCACCACTCAAAATTTGGTGGTTTCCGATTCGAGGTGTGTAGAATCCGAAAATGGAATTTAAAAAAAAATTTCCGTCCGTACCTGAACCGTCCGCCGTACTTCGTTTTTTCCTTAGTTACCGTGAACCAAAACTATTGGAATTTGCGATGTGGAATAATAAACAAAAACGCTGCAAATCCCTGCACAACGGTTTATTATTTTGTATAGAATACCCTTCTGTTACAGATCGCAGCTCTATGTATAGATAACCCGTCTATATAATATGATATGTACTATTCTATACATATTATGTAGATCGCAGACCCTCCGTAGGTTAGTACCTAACCCCGTACTCGTTCCTAGGTAGGTACCTACCTAAATCACGAGTTAAATGTTGCTAAAATAATTCTGCCGATGACAAACAGTACCTAACAAAAAGAAACACACATAATGAAGTTCTGAAAAGAAATTGTTGATGAGGAGTGAAAAAAGTTGCAAAAGTACCTACCAACAAACTCCAGCCCCTTCTACGTAGATGGTATAATGAACCGTTGTGTAATAATTTACCGTTGAGTAATGATTTACCGTAGTAATAATTTACCCATCAATAATATTATACTTCAACGTTTGTTCAAGTTTCACTACCTACCAACAAACTCCAAAAGAGCCATCATTTTTCAAATTAAATAATATCACAGAACAACCAACTCGACTTCATACTCCGCCAATATAATCAGGTGATCCCTAGCAATGATTTCATCTCCGCCAAATTTCCTATTGTGGGCGCGTCTCTGGTTACGAGATTTGGTTTGAATTGTATACAATTTCATTCAAACTGGAGTCGAAAATGCCTGTCGGTGCAAACTTCGGGGCCTTACTGTGAACGAACGGCTGGACGTACGACGCTCCGGATGGTCTTAAAAAACTCGCAAGTTCAAGAACTATTTAAAACCGTAAAAATATTTACGTAAAAAATGGTATAGGCGTTTTGAAAATTGCAACCCCTATTTTGAACCCCTTAGAGATGACTCACAGTAACGTCGAGCTTCGAGGACCAACTAGACCCCGAACGGAACCTATAACCCGAATTTCATCAATTTTTGGTTTATTATTTTCAATAATGAACCATTGGAATCGAGCATGAAAAAAAAAATTCTTACCCCCCCTCAAAATTTGATGGTTTACGTTTCAAGGTATGTAGAATCCAAAACTGCAATAAAAATATTTCTGTCTGTCCGCCGTACGCCGTACGCCGTACGCCGTACGCCGTACGGGCCACTTTTCTTAGTTACCATGAAAAAAAATTGATGAAATTCGGGTTATAGGTTCCGTTCGGCGTCTAGTTGGTCCTCGAAGCTCGACGTTACTGTGAGTCATCTCTAAGGGGTTCAAAATAGGGGTTGAAAATTTCAAAACGCCTATACTATTTTTTTACGTAAATATTTTTACGGTTTTAAATAGTTCTTGAACTTGCGAGTTTTTTAAGACCATCCGGAGCATCGTACGTCCAGCCGTTCGTTCACAGTAAGGCCCCGAAGTTTGCACCGACAGGCATTTTCGACTCCAGTGTGAATGAAATTGTATACAATTCAAACCAAATCTCGTAACCAGAGACGCGCCCACAATAGGAAATTTGGCGGAGATGAAATCATTGGTAGGGATCACCTGATTATATTGGCGGAGTATGAAGTCGAGTTGGTTGTTCTGTGATATTATTTCGCTTGAAAAATGATGGCTCTTTTGGAGTTTGTTGGTAGGTAGTGAAACGAACAAACGTTGAAGTATTATTGATGGGTAAATTATTACTACGGTAAATCATTACTCAACGGTAAATTATTACACAACGGTTCAGTATACCATCTACGTAGAAGGGGCTGGAGTTTGTTGGTAGGTACTTTTGCAACTTTTTTCACTCCTCATCAACAATTTCTTTTCAGAACTTCATTATGTGCGTTTCCTTTTGTTAGGTACTGTTTGTCATCGGCAGAATTATTTTAGCAACATTTAACTCGTGATTTAGGTAGGTACCTAGTAACGAGTACGGGGTTAGGTACTAACCTACGGAGGGTCTGCGATCTACATAATATGTATAGAATAGTACATATCATATTATATAGAAGGGTTATCTATACATAGAGCTGTGATCTGTAACAGGAGGGTATTCTATACAAAATAATAAACCGTTGTGCAGGGATTTGCAGCGTTTTTTTCATGGTAACTATGAAAAGTGGCCCGTACGGCGTACGGCGTACGGCGGACAGACAGAAATGTTTTTATTGCAGTTTTGGATTCTACATACCTTGAAACGTAAACCATCAAATTTTGAGGGGGGGGGTAAGAATTTTTTTTTTCATGCTCGATTCCAATGGTTCTTTATTGAAAATAATAAACCAAAATGAACCTTCAGTTTACCACCAATTTATATTGGTGGTAAATTCGGTATTAAATATAAATTGGTGGTAAACTGAAGGTTTATTTTTTGTTTATTATTCCACATCGCAAGATGGCTTACTTACAAAAGGTCTCTGATCAAATTCGATGAATTAATGAAATTTGGTTTGTAGTTGGTGTCTAGTTGGTCTGCAAAGCTCGGCGTTACTGTCAGTCATCTCTAAGGGGTGAAAAATAGGAGTTGACATTTCCAGGACGCCAGTTCTGATTTTTTTTATGTGTGATTTATTTATTTTTTAAATTTATTTTTTATTTATTTATTTTTTCTATTATTATTTTTTGGTGGCCTCCCGGAGTTCTGTGCGTCCAGCCATTCATTCCCAGTAAGATCCAGAAGTTTGCTATGAAATCGAGTTGGTTGTTCCGTGATATTATTTCATTTGAAGAATGACGGTTATTTTGTATTTTGATCACAGGTAATTTTTTTACTTGAACAAACGTTATGCTCCGTGAATAACAACAAGTAATTAATGATAGAATTTTTGAATCCACCGCATATTTATGAAGCTAATCGTCGGACTTTCTTGGGCGGAGCACAAGGGTAGCTATTGACCACAGAAAATAGAGAACTATGGAGTGTCTACAGTGATGAAAGTGATTTACGGAGAAGGGGCATCTGTACAAGTAAATAATAAACCGTTAAGTAATTAATATTTGCAGCTCCCCCCCCCCCCCCGCCCCCCTACGCGATTACAAGATTTATTATTGATGAAGATAATAAACCAATATTTTAATAGTGATCTGTCGTATAGTCACAGGGTTTAATAATTTGTACAGTTATGGGCCTTTCAACGGAATTGCGGCCTAGAAGGGTAATTTAAACAAGAAAAGCGTTGTGGAAGAACCAACAGTGTTTTTACAATTAATGTAATATGAACTATTAAATTAATAAAAAGAATGAATTGAATAAAATTTGCAATTTTTGTGGTAAGGGGATTACACTACCAAGGAACTTCCTATCATTTAGTAAATCCGTAATCCCGGTTTTCTGAAGAATGAAAACTGCATGAAGTCATCATGCCACTTCTTCCACTAAAATACTATAATAATATTATATTCCTAGGTATTGCACTATGCCATTGACAACGATTGTAACTTTATAGGAATGTCCAGCTCACACTGTACGACGCTCAGTGATGGTGTTGAGAAATGTCTAAACGTAGCACCTATACCCGATAGGAACACACACATTATGGATTATAATATACTAGCTATACCCGGCATGCGTCAGTGTCACCCAAAGTAGTAAAGCGCTTGTGTTTCAGTTTTGGTTTATTATTTTCAATAATGAACCATTGGAATCGAGCATGAAAAAAAAAATTCTTACCCCCCCTCAAAATTTGATGGTTTACGTTTCAAGGTATGTAGAATCCAAAACTGCAATAAAAATATTTCTGTCTGTCCGCCGTACGCCGTACGCCGTACGCCGTACGGGCCACTTTTCTTAGTTACCATGAAAAAAAATTGATGAAATTCGGGTTATAGGTTCCGTTCGGCGTCTAGTTGGTCCTCGAAGCTCGACGTTACTGTGAGTCATCTCTAAGGGGTTCAAAATAGGGGTTGAAATTTTCAAAACGCCTATACCATTTTTTTACCTGAATATTTTTACGGTTTTAAATAGTTCTTGAACTTGCGAGTTTTTTAAGACCATCCGGAGCATCGTACGTCCAGCCGTTCGTTCACAGTAAGGCCCCAAAGTTTGCACCGACAGGCATTTTCGACTCCAGTGTGAATGAAATTGTATACAATTTAAACCAAATCTCGTAACCAGAGACGCGCCCACAATAGGAATTTGTGAATACGGCCAATCATTGGTAGGGATCACCTGATTATATTGGCGGAGTATGAAGTCGAGTTGGTTGTTCTTTGATATTATTTCGCTTGAAAAATGATGGCTCTTTTGGAGTTTGTTGGTAGGTAGTGAAACTTGAACAAACGTTGAAGTATTATTGATGGGTAAATTATTACTACGGTAAATCATTACTCAACGGTAAATTATTACACAACGGTTCATTATACCATCTACGTAGAAGGGGCTGGAGTTTGTTGGTAGGTACTTTTGCAACTTTTTTCACTCCTCATCAACAATTTCTTTTCAGAACTTCATTATGTGTGTTTCTTTTTGTTAGGTACTGTTTGTCATCGGCAGAATTATTTTTAGCAACATTTAACTCGTGATTTAGGTAGGTACCTAGTAACGAGTACGGGGTTAGGTACTAACCCTACGGAGGGTCTGCGATCTACATAATATGTATATAATAGAATAGTACATATCATATTATATAGAAGGGTTATCTATACATAGAGCTGTGATCTGTAACAGGAGGGTATTCTATACAAAATAATAAACCGTTGTGCAGGGATTTGCAGCGTTTTTTCACTCCTCATCAACAATTTCTTTTCAGAACTTCATTATGTGTGTTTCTTTTTGTTAGGTACTGTTTGTCATCGGCAGAATTATTTTAGCAACATTTAACTCGTGATTTAGGTAGGTACCTAGTAAACGAGTACGGGGTTAGGTACTAACCTACGGAGGTTCTGCGATCTACATAATATGCATAGAATAGTACATATTATATTATATAGACGGGTTATCTATACATAGAGCTGTGATCTGTAACAGAAGGGTATTCTATACAAAATAATAAACCGTTGTGCAGGGATTTGCAGCGGTTTGTTTATTGAAGTGCTTTTGGATAAAATATTGGTTTATATTTTCAATATTCAACCTTCGGAATCGAGCATACAAAAAAAATTAATAAATAACCCCCCCCCCCCACTCCACCCTTAAAATGTTGATGATTTCCGTTTCAAGGTAATGCAGAATCCCAAAATGAAGTAAAAAAAAAGTTCTGTCCATCCGCCGTAAGCCGTACTTCCCTTAGTTACCATGACCAAAATTAATTTTTTTTTTAAATATCATCTTTATTGTTACAACTGTGTGTACACATCTAGTAACTTCACTCTGTTAATTTATTTGACGATGACCAAAATTAATGAAATTTTGTTCGTCCGAAATTTGGGGTCTAGTTGGTCCTCGAAGCTCGGCGCTACTGTCGGTCATCCAAGGGCCTTAAAATAGGGGTTGAAATTTCCTGAAAGCCGGAGCTCGAAAACTTGTAATTGAAGGGTATGGTTTTTTTAAACGTTTAATAAATAAAATGAATAAAACGGTATAAATGCAGCCCAGATATCATTGCTAAGGGACACCTGATTGCACCTGATCACATGGCTGTATGAAGCCGAGTTGGCTGTTCTGTGATATTATTTCATTCGGTTACTTTGGATTTTGCTGATAAGTAATTTTTGAATTTGAACAAACGTTAGGCTTCATGAAAACAACAAAATATTATTGATATAATTCTTCATTGAACCACATATTTATGAAATATGGTTGCCCGGCTGGCTCCAGTACTCGATTTAGGACTCTCTCGTGAAGCATGAGGGTAGCTATTGGCCACGGAAAACAGTGATCTACGCAAGAGGGGCCATATATACAGGTAGGCAACTGATAAGCCGATAAAGTGATAAATGAAAACTGATAAACCGTTTTGTAATAACTAGCAGTTTATAATTATGTAGATGTGCCGAGTTTTCTTTCATGGTAATTCTTGTTGAAACGTTGGGGATTTCTTCTCCCTAACTCGGGACATTTTCCTTTGTTACAATATACCTGTAGGTAAGTACTTCAGAAACCTTCGCTGGGGTGAATTTTTACAATTGAAAAAAGAAACAAAAACAAAAAACACGTAGAAACCTTTCGGGGCGTGCGCACAACAACTCATCGAAGTTGCATCGCAGTCTGTTGAATCGTATAGGAACGCATAAAGGACAAAGGAAGAAACATTCATTCTTATATACTTATCTTTAATATAGTTTAGGATAGGTGTTGATCGATTGTTGAGGTGCGGTCGAAATGAAAATTCATATTTCCAACGTTTCAAAGGTTTATGCCTCTATCATCAGGGAATATGAGTTGAATGGTGGTGACTGATCGTGAATCGACTCAGTAGTTTTCAAGTTGATACTTGGGCTACCAGACAGCCCATATATATATATATATATATATATATATATATATATATATATATATATATATATATATATATATATATATATATATATGGTCACTTGAGGGTCTAATTTTGCATTATCCCCTCCTCCTCTTCAAACCAAATCATTTTAGCGAATTTTCAAAGAAAATGAAGCTATTGCAATGGCTTCGAAATTTAAATAATATAAATTTTTGGAAATTTTCTTCATAGAAATCCGTTTCAGACCATTCTAAAACGATTCCTGAAATTTAACACTTTTTTATATGTATATATATATTTATATATATATGTGTCACTCCAGACGATAACTCTCGATAGAATTGAGATAAACAGCTCAAATTCGCACAAAAAATCTATCTTGGCAATCGAAAGGCTAAGTTCGAAGATGGGCGAAATTGGCCTACTCTAAGGAGGGTTTTGGCGCATTTAAAGTGCGCAAAAATTACCCAAAAATCCCCAAAATGTTATTTTCCAACAAGTGACCCCTCATTTTAAAGGTTTTTGCACGCTGAACACGATGGTGGAATCGGAGTTTAGATATCTTGATCCGTTCTCAAATTAGAGCATTTAAAGTGCGCAAAAATTACCCAAAAATCCCCAAAATGTTATTTTCTAACAAGTGACCCCTCATTTTAAAGGTTTTTGCACGCTGAACACGATGGTGAAATCGGATTTTAGATATCTAAATCCGTTCTTAAATTAGAGCATTTAAAGTGCGCAAAAATTACCCAAAACTAGGATAATCTTTAAACTCTTACCCCCCCCCCCCCCACCCCCCTTAGAGTGGTCAGATTGAAAAATGTGAGAAGTATTAATTGAAGACGAGAGTTCGAAGCAAAAAAGGGGGAGGCAAACGATTAGTACAACTCCTTGAATTTCCCATTTGACATATAATTGTTATGATACCTTCATAGATAGACAAGTACCGGCCCACGTATTACTAGAAGGAAGACGAAAGAAAAAATCTATTTCAAATTATTCAATTTAGGTACTAACAGTAGGAGGAAGAAGTTTTCCTTTATTCAAAACCATAGCCATTAATTCGAATATTTCTTTGAAAATTCGCTCATTAAGTCATGCTGCATGACTGGTTTTTTTTTCCTCTTTCCCCTTCGCTTCAAACTACCTTTAATTCTATGCGAGGTTTGAGAAGCAGAATATGTCGTTTGCTCTTGCTTGCCTGTTCACCGAAGTCTACCGTCTCTCGTACCTAGGTGAACCTACCCATTCAGATCATATTATGTATACGTGCTGAACGTGCAGCAATCGAAAGGACCGAAAATATATTAAGATGTCTGTGCTTCACAGGAGAAAAAAGAATGTGTCAAATCATGGCTGACAGAACTGTAATTCGGTAGAGACAAAAACATCTGCCAAGGCACATAGCTTTCTCGTTCTCATAACGATCGATTATCAATTGGTGGGGGGGTGGATTGAACGGGGGTTACGAGTAGTTCGCATATGCGCAGAAAATATGTTAGGTGCTGTCCGTTTTGATAACCACAGCTAAAATAGCCTTACGTTATGGTTCATGGTGCAGCCCAAAATATAAGGCTGCCTCGGATCTACCTTAAGAAATTTTAGCTCCTCTCAACCGTCTTTCTGGTACATAATTATGGACGTTGCAAGGACGTGGTGGTTTACGTTGGCGCGTGCGCAGGCAAAATTCAAGGACCAAGTTTGAGGAAAATTACATAGGACCGTTTAGGGCTTGCCCACACTTACACTCCAAATTTCGGTTACGACCATTTATTTGGCTAGTTGTGAGCGTGGCAAGGGTTTGCGGAAACAGGCAAACAATGGGTGGCGTGAATAAAAATAAAAAACCAGTCATGCAGCATGACTTAATGAGCGAATTTTCAAAGAAATATTCGAATTAATGGCTATGGTTTTGAATAAAGGAAAACTTCGGTCTAAAATTTGGTTTTCTATGTATATTCTCTTCGTATTTATTTTAATTTGTACGTTTTGTCCATCCTGATTCTACCGTTTGTTATGAGTAGATTCCTTGTTCCTTCTGAATGGCCTTTCCTCTTGACTACGATTTCAGGCCTGGTATCTAAAACCAGTTCAAGATTTGCTCTACTAGGTAGGTAGATCCTTCCTTCTTCATTGATATTATTTTTATCATGTTAAGTACCTACCTACCTTTGAATATCAAATATTCGTATGATACTGATAATAAATTGATAAGATACCTACCTAACCTTCTTCCTCCTACTGTTAGTACCTAAATTGAATAATTTGAAATAGATTTTTTCTTTCGTCTTCCTTCTAGTAATACGTGGGCCGGTACTTGTCCTATCTATGAAGGTATCATAACAATTATATGTCAAATGGGAAATTCAAGGAGTTGTACTAATCGTTTGCCTCCCCCTTTTTTGCTTCGAACTCTCGTCTTCAATTAATACTTCTCACATTTTTCAATCTGACCACTTCTAAGGGGGTGGGGGGGGGAAGAGTTTAAAGATTTATCCTAGTTTTGGGTAATTTTTGCGCATTTTAAATGCTCTAATTTAAGAACGGATTTAGATATCTAAAATCCGATTTCACCATCGTGTTCAGCGTGCAAAAACCTTTAAAATGAGGGGTCACTTGTTAGAAAATAACATTTTGGGGATTTTTGGGTAATTTTTGCGCACTTTAAATGCTCTAATTTGAGAACGGATCAAGATATCTAAAATCCGATTCCACCATCGTGTTCAGCGTGCAAAAACCTTTAAAATGAGGGGTCACTTGTTGGAAAATAACATTTTGGGGATTTTTGGGTAATTTTTGCGCACTTTAAATGCGCCAAAACCCTCCTTAGAGTAGGCCAATTTCGCCCATCTTCGAACTTAGCCTTTCGATTGCCAAGATAGATTTTTTGTGCAAATTTGAGCTGTTTATCTCAATTCTATCGAGAGTTATCGTCTGGAGTGACACATATATATATATATATACATATAAAAAAGTGTTAAATTTCAGGAATCGTTTTAGAATGGTCTGAAACGGATTTCTATGAAGAAAATTTCCAAAAATTTATATTATTTAAATTTCGAAGCCATTGCAATAGCTTCATTTTCTTTGAAAATTCGCTAACAAGTAATTACAACTTATGAGCTTTAACTTGTGAGTAAAGTCTTGCCTCGCAAGTACTAGTAAATGCTTAAGATTGGGGTGAATACAAAGAAGACTTTACTCGCGAGGTTTACCTCGCTGGAAATTATGCTGTACTTGGAAATGTTATGAATCGTGATCGGCGGTGCTGTCAGTAGGCCCAATTCAGTCAAAGTGTCAATAATTTGTAAACGTTTCTGTTCTCCCGGTCCAAAGATGTTGCCTTGTCGTGTTCTTCAACATTTCCTGTTTCCTGGCCATCGTAGTCTTCTGCAAAATCATATGGGTAGTTGAGGTGCTTGGAAACGGATGGTGGACGGCGCCTAATACATAATTTTTGTATGTTCCTCGCGTACATCCTGATTCGGTTGGCGAGTATTGGGACTCGGTTTTAATTGCACAAAAAAACGCGTTCTATGATTACTCATTCCTTGGTGTGTGCCAGAACATTGGTTTCAAACCGAATGATAAGTGAGGTTTAGGTCGGAGTTTCCCAACGAATATAACTGAATCAAATAGACTTACATATTTGGTGAAGTCAATAAAGACGAGTTTCACGAGTGCAGAAATATCCTTGTATTTGTGACGGAAACAGAGACGGAGAAGAATATCACTTGAAAAGTATAATATGAGAGTTTTATGAAAACACTGAACAGAGCTATGTCTTATTAGACGAGCGGAACGGAGAGGAGTGAGTGAAGATGGCGTCAGCCTCAATAGAACAAAGGGAGTTGGCAGATATGCCAACTTGATCACATACGAAGTCACTAGTTTCGGATATTCGGAAATTACAGATGAGTATAATTATTGTACTGAGTAATCATATGATTATCTGATTATAATTATACATCGGATTATTTTGATTAATATGTGTTGTTACTCTACAAAGAGTCTAGTTCACGGAGGGTTGAACAAAGAGCGTAATTCGTTGTGGAATGACACCTCTAGTAGTGTGTCAGGTATGCTATAGGAGCGCTACTGTACATAGGAGTTCTTGCCGAGAAGACCATATTTTTAATAGTGTGTTATGCAGCATGTTGTACTGGATCTCAGACTCGGTATGTGGTTGCCTGAAAGGACAATCACGGGGAAATATCCAGCCACCCAATAAACACGCTCTTCCGTTAAAATCCCGAAGAACACGGTTAACACAACTGTTGCGCCAGATTCTACTATCGTGCACACTTCCTGGCCACTTACAAGTATATGCTAGTATTTTTTTCTTACTCATCGCGAGTTTTTAGTTTCAATGTGGGTGCAAACTACTGCACCTATCACAGACGGAATTATACACTTCGACTGCCACGGATCTTTAGCTGCTCTGTGGCAGAAAGAGCTCTGTGAGGTTACTAAAATCTATGTTAACGCTTCCAAATCTAAGAAGTTATTTCATTTGGCCGAACTTGCCTACTTTCAGGATAAAATAATTTGAACGACTGAATATCCACCAGCTGAGACATACCTACTTACCAACATACCGTGAAACACGAAAGGTTTTCAATTCAAGGTTCCTTGTGACTAACCTTACGAAAATTCAAGAGTTTACTTTATAGGGGAAGTATTTTCTCGTTATTATTCACCACTGTAATGAGTTACCTCGACTTCTTACGCTATACTTGACGAACGAGTGTTTACTCGTCCTCAGTGTTTTTACTCGACGAGTGTTTACTCGGAACAAGTAAAGCCTTCTTTTGACATTTTCATGTCTTTGCCCTGGCACATAGCACAAAAAACTGTCACGAAATTGCGTAACGAAATTGTGTTACAGTGCCTTTATAATGATTTCCGCTTACAACGACCCCGTTGTTAGGTTTGTTCATTTGCTACACTTTTTAACCCACAAAAATCGTTCACCACTCGTTGGAAAGCTCTCGATTTAACGAACATATTCATGTTCTCCATAACATATTGACTATACGAATAGCGGAGCTATGGGCATAACTGTTCTCATATTTTGTTTACAAACTAATGATCGTGAGTGTAGAAGATAATTAATCCGGA
The DNA here is from genome assembly GCA_954871275.1 of Leptopterna dolabrata. NCBI lineage: Eukaryota > Metazoa > Arthropoda > Insecta > Hemiptera > Miridae > Leptopterna > Leptopterna dolabrata. The sequence goes on along the minus strand of OX940977.1, from coordinate 3,669,730 downwards.
ATCGTCTATTTTATTGAAATTAGGTAGGTACCTACCTCTTAATATTAATAATGTCAAAAGCAATAGGTAAAGACATGAAAATGTCCCAATGCGTTGCAGACTCGTATGCAAGCGTTTTTTTTACCTTGCATTTCGTCTTTGAAAAATCCCGTCTCACAGTGATACTGAGGGCCGTAATACTCGCTGGTTACGGGTAATTCGGAAAAATCAAAATGCTCGCGTAATTTGGGGTTTTCTAAAACTTCCTGTCTCCAATCCCTGCCATACGTTTTTACACTACGAACGCGGATATTAACAGATCAACTGTCACCGCGCTTTATCTCCCTCTACCACTCTTACACACTGACTCAATCGCTTTATCAGTAAACAGGAACATCCAGCACCAACCAACGATGAAGTTTTTGTATAAAATGACCCACTGCCTACGCTATCGTTGTATCGCCACCGATCTGTGGAGCAATAAGAGAACTTGTCGCTGGTAGGTGTTTTCGCGAGTAGGGACCTGGGTAGAGGGATCACAGTTTTATTTGTTATTTATTTATTTTAAATTATCAGTCTAGAAAAATTGTAGTTTTTTATTCACTCCTTCGCGAGTGTTTCACTAAAAATTCGGCGAGTATAAGCATTCACTCGTTTTTATTCACGTGACCCAATATATTCTTCCTGAAGGTGAGTCACTGAGTCCACACTATGCCGAATCAGGCCGGGCGGCCTGAGCCGGGGGTTGGATGAACTTCTCCTGGATGAGGTGGACGTACTCAATTTGGCGTATAGTTGGACTGCATTATAGTTCGTTGCATATAGTTCGATGGTTGGATTGCATTTTCGGATTATACATATATATACCTTGAAACGTAAACCATCAAATTTTGAGGGGGGGGGGGGGGGGGGGGGGGTGGGGGGGGGGTTAGCTTTTTTTTTTCCTTGCTCGATTCCAATGGTTCATTATTGAAAATAAGAAACCAAAAATTACTGTCCATGAAAAAAAAATTGATGAAATTCGGGTTATAGGTTCCGTTCGGGGTCTAGTTGGCCCTCGAAGCTCGACCTTACTGTCAATCATCTCTAAGGGGTTCAAAATAGGGGTTGTCATTTTAAGAACGCCGTAGCTCAAAAACCTTGCGATAGAAGGGTATGGTTTTTTTTACGTTATTAAATTTGTCTTGAGCTAAAAAAAATTTTGAGACCACCCGGTGCATTGTACGTCCAGCCGTTCGCGTGCACCAAAAAGCTTCATCAACATGATCGTGAATCAAACAGTATAAATCCGGCCCAGATAATCATCACTAGGGAGCACCTGATTATAATCAAGGATGCCTGTATGAGGTCGAGTTGGTTGTTCTGCGATATTATTTCATTTGATAAGTGATTGACTATTGAATTTTGTTGTACTACTGAAACTTG